>CM052148.1:7619781-7653530 GCA_028455555.1 Augochlorella aurata
ATTCCGTCTGGGAAAAAAGTGGAAGTGAAAGATACTGCGAAGGGGAGCGAAGGGAAAAATAAAAAAAGGAGAAATTGTTGTGTCTCCCATAAAATTCGGTGGTGGTGAGGGGAGGGGGCGGGAGCGAAGACTTCCAAGAAAAATTTACTAAGAACTCCTTACAAGGTTTCCAGGAGGCTGAAAGCCATCTCGTTTCTCTCTCGTCGCTGCTGAATACTCTTTCAGGCAACACTTATTGTGTCAAACGTCACCGTAATGAACCGGATTCTCGGACGAGAATCGTAACGAACAGGCAAGGGGAATCCATTACTTCGGTTTCTTTTCTCGAGCGCTTCGAATCTCGCGATGCTTTCAAAGTTTCTGGTGGAGCGGCAAAACGAACACAGATAACGCTGGCATGTCGATGTTGACTTCCTTGTATACGTCTAAATGGTTCCTCGCGGGTTTCATACGCGAACTTCTTCTTTTAAGGATTTTTTATAAGAAGGCCGCTGTATACATCGCAAAGTGTGCAATGTGTAAAAGATTGCAGTGGTAGGCTACATCAAAAGTAAGTATAATAGTGAACAGATGTATCGATAGAGTAAGCAATCTTCGTGAAAACATTTCTAATTACAAATTTTATTAGATTAATTTATTTGCTTTCATTTTTCTATAGATTAATAAAATGTCTCCTGTACTGGAAATACGAGACAGGTAGGCAAAATGCGCAGTTTTATGAAATTACTTTAATTATTCATGTTAAGTAAAGCTATTTCAACGTGTTGTCAGCGAAAATTCGTTTGAAAAATCATCATTCAAGCAATTTCCTTCGTTCCAAGATTTACGCTCTAAGTAAATTCCCCTCGATCCTATTAAGGGCATCCACCCTTCGCAAACTAATTGCAGCCTAAGTTTAGAGTGTTTATAAATACTGTCATCCTCTCGTACGTCGACAGGCAAATTAACTAATTAAGAAATAGTGACTATTTCCGGAAATTCAATTTTATATGTACATATTACTTTATAGAAACACGAAACAGTAGAAAGTTGCGTCTCCTATTTTCGAAGTAAAATCTTACTAATCAACTGCAGTCGATAAAATGTGAAATTCGTTAATTTAAATCTGTTAATTTCTTACTTATGTACTCGATAGAATATCGTTTATGAATCAATTATTTCGGGGACTTCGTTAACTAAATGCAATGGATATGCTAACAAGAAATTTCATTAACAAGCTGTACATTATGATAACCATTTATTTACGGCCATAATTAAATGACATCAAATCGTCCGCAATACTATTATGCGATAATTATTCGGCCGACCTTTGATATTTACATATAAACACATATGTTCCATGTCAACGATATGTGCACGCGGGAAATTGCGTCGAAATTGCTAATTAAACTTTCAAGCGTCTTTTAAAGTATCGTTTTGCGCAGCTCGGTTTTTTTTTTGAGGCCGCGCGAGAAAACAGAACGAGACGAAAAAAGGTACGGAACTAGTGGTACTTTCTATCAAGCAAAACCGCTGATAAGTGCAAATAAAAAATTCAACGGTCAGCGCGAGGTAGTGCACGACGTCAGATAAAGCAGCCCCGGTCCCCTCGTCTGTTTTTCCTGGGACAGTGAATTTCATTGACGCGTCTAATAATTCTATTCTCGCTGAAACTTCGCAGTTCGCGATACAAAAAATTTCATTTCGTTTGCTCACCGATATTTTCGACGCCCAGGGCATTAGCTTTGCTTTCTTTGCTCTTCTCGTCTCTGTTGCACACGTCCCCGGTATTTTTCCACCACTTATCGTACAGGATCTGTATTACGCCTTTTTCCTGTAGCTCCAGGATCGCTAATGATATCTTATCCCTCCATGGAGAACCTGCACACAAAACGGTCTCGTTAGCGAAGTCAAGGACCATCGTGATTTCACTAATTAGTTTTTCTAAAGAAATTATTAACCGGTCCCAAATGATTTTTATCGAATTCGGAAAGTAATTTCGTTTCTCAAGGGCCATTAACAAGTCAAGTGTTTTAAAAAATGGCATTACTTTCCAAACAACCTAATACATTCTCGATTAATATTCACACTGAAAATATACAAGATGGGCCGGAATTCGTAGTATGTATAACCGTTTGTTCATCTTTGTAGAGAATTTAGTTGTCCTTTACTCTTTAACCATAGATGTCTCTGTCCAAGTTAGTGTTTGCAAACTTTGTCAATGATGGAAACATTCCGTTTACTAGATAGTTCGCAACAATTAATGTTTGTATACACTATGTCGGACGGAGACACCTGCGGTAGTAGAATAGGCGACAACTAATCCTTCGTAAAGATGTATAAAAAAGGTCGGTTTTCTCGAGAATGGGGCCCCGGATAAAAAAATATTATACCAAATTTGTTTCTTATTTTTTTCACGTAGAATCATTCTGTATGCTATATACTCTATATGTACTTTGTATACGCTCGCGGTGTTCAATAACATCAAATGCGCACATTGTGAAAAAAACTTTTCGGAAAAGAATATAAAAACGAACGATTCCGTGGATAGTCGCCTAGTTGATTTCGACGACGAACGATCGGTAATCATCTGTAATTTGTTGACGCTTTAAGTGCCATATTTGTAAGATAAGATACGTCATTTTTATGTACTTAATATTAATAATTACGAATTAAGGAAAATAACTGATGTTCTTCCTACATCAAAATTGCGATATAGTTAACCGCTTCTGATGTTAATTGCATGATATTACGTCATCATAACTATACCGCGGTTGTTACATATCAATTTTTATGATGTAATTTGTAAAGTCTGTAATTGAGAAGGAGATTCAAATGTCAAATGTTCTGTTACTAGCGAAATAGATAATAACTTTAAAACAATTGCTTTAATTCTAGCCTTTATGCGTTACGACTGATTGAATTTTAAATAAGTGAATCTAACCTAATTCTGTTCAAATATTTTTATTTGGGTTATTTTATTATACAGGGTGCGGCCGAATAACATGTACAAGCGGACACGAGGTGGTTCCATACTGAAAACTAAGAACAAAATATGGAATAAAATTTTGTCATATAGGGCTTAGTTTTCGAGAAAATCGAGTTTGAAGATCCGATGCGTACATACATATGCTGTCACGGCTAAGTTACGGTTCTTGGAGCAACGTATAACGTTGAATTTCACTAATGTTGGCTTTGACTAATGTTTCGTCGAGCAAACGAAAACTAACTGCTTAGGCACATAGCGTAACAGAAGAAATCTCAGATCATTGTTTACAAACACGATACGAGTTATACGTTGCTCCAAGAACCGTAACTTAGCCGTGACAGCATATCCTCGCATCGGATCTTCAAACTCGATTTTCTCGAAAACTAAGCCTTAAATGACAAAATTTTATTCCATATTTTGTTCTTAGTTTTTCATAAGGAACCATCTTGTGTCCGCTTGTACATGTTATTCGGCCGCACCCTGTAGATTAATTTTATTATAATTATTATATTATATAATTTATCATATTTGTGCATTGAAAATTTGTATATTTAAATAAACTGTGTCTCGGTCTCCGAAACTTTTTTTTTTGATAAACTTTATTAAATAATTGAATTAGTTGATCAGCTATTGAGGTTTCTTGAAGGACTGAAAATCATGATCTTGTTGCAACAAACTATGCAAATGAGTGCTCGCATTAGATTCTGTTCCTACACGGGTATTATTCAGGACTGTCGATATGAATATAGAGAGCTGCGAGCGCGTTTGCCAATAATTTTATTGGCTGTCGGTTCCATAAACATGCTTCTGATATTTCCTGTGATTCGGTCAACATTGTCCCTCTTTATGCGACGAAGAAATGATGGGGTTTGTTCTGAAATTACAAACAGTCTCTAAAATCATGATAATGCTGCGAAAGTACTATTTACGTTTCCGATATACAGGATGATTCAAGGAACAGTAACACATCATATCTTATTTATTTCAAGTTTTCTAAATTCTGTGGAAGCCACAAAAGCAAAAATGATAATTAATTGCAAAGCAATAACCAAAAATCAATTTTATCCGGTTATGAAGGGAATAAAAAACCTATCACGAACTGTTGAAACTGTTTAGTTGTAAATTTATACAAAATACAGTAGAATTCCTTTTATATGAACTTCATTTTCATCAACGAATAGAGCTCTCTTCATGAATAGAGCTTTCTTGTTAGTCTATTTTTTTAGAGAATATTGAAAGGATTCAGTGAATGCTAACAAAAAGTTTCAATTTATAAAGTATTGCATTCAACTTTTGCCTGAACAATTTATTTAGGCTTGAAGCAAAAACATACGATTTGTTACAGTCGTATATGCACACTCTACACACATGCACTGACTCGCATTAATATCAGTGAGTTCGTTTGCATATTAATGCGGGTCACTGTATATACACTTGCCAGCGTTTAAAAAACGATTCTTTGTTTCGATGAAAAATAAAATTGGATTCTCTTGTAAAATAAATATGAGCGGATGCATAACAATAGCTAAAATTAACACAAACTAAAAACGGGAAAATAACATTCATGAATGATTGAAATTTCTGTGAAAAATTCGATCTAGGTGGTAAGCTTTTTCCGCGACTTTCAAGTGAACAATTCCAGCGACTCGGCAACGTTTCCTACAAATCTAAACAGTTTACGACGTTTTCTTGCAGTAGAATACTATCACGACAAGCATTGTACAATAGTTACTAGATATATGTTCTTGTGCAAGTTTCGAAGAAAATTAAAAGTCGCAAATATTTACAGTGTTGTTGCGCGCACCTTGTTAATGCATATTCGTGTATTAAAACAATTTTTAAACGTGCCTAGAGACATTTTAGAAGTAAATATGTAGCAAGTAATTGAAAATTATAGGAAAGAAGGTTCTTCTAAAATACAAGGTGTCTGATTAGTTTCTGCGCGAGCTTTTCCACCATGTCCGACGTGTAAAAGTAACACTGTGATTGATTAAACAGTTGTAATAAAAATATGAAAACAGAAATTGTACCAACATTTGAATAACATTTAATTAGAATCAAATTTTACAAGGATTTCATTGAATCGTATCCCACGTAATGTTTATCATTAAATTTTTGTGTGATTTAGATCTTCCAAAATTATATTTGAAAAACATTTCAGTTTAAGAACTGCAATTTTTGTAGCAAAATATTTTAATAGAAAATTAATAATAATTCTAAAAGTTGAACAATATAACGTAAACAATGTAAAAGAATGATGTAATTTGCATAAAACTGACAAATTTAAGAATTCTACTTTCTATTACACAGACATCGTCGTAGAATTCAATGTCTACTATTGATGCAAGAAGGAGTTTTCATTCAAATCTGAATAAGAACAAAAGAACCAGCCTAGCTTTCCGAAAACGCGAACATTCGTAGGAAAGAACAGTATGATGAAAGAGAATCAAGTGAACGCCATCATAAAAAATGTAGTTTCGGGGAATGCTTTTAAAATTCGAAGTCATTATACAAGGTACAGGTATGTACATACGTATGTATATGTATTTCATATAACAACTTGTACTAAAAGCCTGGACTCCTCGTATTCTACTTTGAACGCTTCGGACTGGCGCGCAGCTGCATACAAGCGAAAGGAAAAAGCTTTGTATGAATTTTTTCGAAAGTTTGCAGTACCCTAAAACCCTTCAGGCTCATACTCGCGTTATGGTTTTCATTGAGAACGGGACACTATCTTTCCAAACGTCGAACCGTTCCTATCGCAAGGGCGGGACGTGCGAGCGTGGTTCAATTGTTTTCCAATATTACCTTTCGGGGTGGCAATTCCGTAGCCTTTGCTGTCCAACAGGCCACCGATTTGCGTGAGATTGCAATCCCGTTGTACCGCATAATCGAGCATGGTGGATTCCATCAGGAAGGCGTAGTCTCCCTCCAACACCCTCTTCACCCCGTCTTCGTAGCTCTTCACAAACACCGACGGTGACTTCGATTCCATAAACCTCCACATCTTCTGGTAAATCCCGATCTTCGAATCCTGTTAATCGGACAGAGAAGAAGGACGTGATGCGATTGGCTCCCGATTTATGGGATCGGCGTAAAAAATCCTTCCTCCTTACCCATAGGCGACATTTAGTGATCAGAGAAAAAGAACTAGCCAACTATTTGCAAAAATGTAAAGTGATCTTTGTGGTGAAGCATTATTTATTGAAAGGTTATTAACGAAGACGTTTCTCCATATTTTTTATTACTGGACCAGTAATAAAAATTAGTCCATTATTTTAAAAATATTTTTTCAACTAACAAACTCAACACATTTCCATCACTGTGACCTACTTCGTCCGCTTTACAGTCATTAAAAAAACATGGTCAGATTTGAGGTACTCATTCACGTTAACAAAGTTTTCGATTAGATTTCCATCTTTACACGACAAACATGAACTGCCATTTTTCGTGCGAATAACTTTTCACTAAACTACGACCGCCATGGAAAATTTAAAACGCAAACTCTCATCGTGACGGACTGCTTACGATATACTCTGGGCTCGGAATCTCGAAAAATTCCGGAATATCGTTTTTTTTTCTACAGCAGCGTCGCCTTCTCATTCTCGGCTGCAATTATTCCGCAATTACGTTTCATTGCGTTCCAGCCTCGGCAGCTTTTTTCTGGTGATACGCGAAACGGCTGGAACGTTTTATACTTATTGGTCGCAATTCACGTGGAATTCCGGAGAGCAATTTCTCGAGAGTATACCAGAAATCTCTTTTCTGATCTCTTCGTTCCCGTTCCACGAAGACAGCAGTATCTACCGGCGACGACACGCTCGCGTCGACAAATACGCGATAGTACTCGCGTGTGACTAGCGGTTTCAATAAGTCGGTATTAGTACAATGCTGCAACGGATTTAATAACATTAAGAGTCCGCACGAGAATGCTCTCGGAAATTTAACAACGCGAGCTGTTCGTGCCGCGGATTACACGGTGGACGCGTGAGAATTGCAGCACAGTTTCAGCGGCGTAATTAGTCTAATTAATCACGCGTACGATTACAACCTATAAGTTTACGGTTTTGATACCGCTCGGTCAGTCGCACGTATTCACCCGCCCCGTTCGTTAAAATCATCGGAAGGGACGTGCGAAACATCGACGGAAGAGTGCTCGGCGCAGCTATCGACAAGTGGTTGGTTCGCCGGAAACTGTTGTTCGCGTTTCGAACGTCGTAATTGATGCTTTTTGCATTGAAATTTCAAGCGCCCGCAGCGACGAAATGTTTATTGTGCTTTTGGAATTGGAGCTCCAGTAAATTACAGGTCAATTAGCTCTTCGAAGGGTTATTCTAGCTTTTAGTGTAAAATGGATATTCATTGCAAAACGTGCTTTTACAATTGCCAAACGTTTTTGAAAACGCTTCAATTTGCAGCGTTTTTTTTTAGACCGGATTTTATTTATGACAGAAACGAGCATGTCGAATACAAAATTGAAACAGTGCTACAAGAATTTAAGGATAGTGTTACACTATTTTGAACTTGTCATGTTTATTACAAGCAAAAGGAAATTTTCTCGTAATTTATATTCCTTTGTTAAATTAATTTAATCAATTTTTATTTTTTATAAAGTTCCGCAATTTAATTATTACTATTAAAAGTGGTAATGAATGCTGACAATATTATTTTTACCAAGGTATGAAACATTTGATGGCTAGTTTAAATAATTTCTTTCTTTTATTAAGCTTTGGAAACCTTTCAAAAAGGAACTGCGGTGGAACGAAAATTTCGCGCAACAAACATCGTAATCGCCAGCACAATGGATATTGATCCACTCACTCGTCGAAAGTTTGTTCGTCAGATTTTCGTTTGAAACGATTTTCGCTAGACACAGGTACTCACTCTGAAGAACGTCATCGTGCTGCCACCTTCCAAAGTGCCATAGGAGATTTCGGTTTGTTCTGCGAGATCCGCCGCGTTTTCGATGGGCGTTATCATTCTCTCGACGGTTAGAAACGCAGCTAGGTTCGCCGTGTAGGAGGAGATGATGATCAGCGTGAAGAACCACCAGATTCCGCCCACTATTCTTGTGCTAGTTGCCTGATGATCACGATCGATACAGTATTTAGTCACAAAATTCGTGACAGCCTACGCGAGCAATCCCTTCCCGACTGTTCCATAAATTTTGTTCGAGTTGCTGGGAACCGCAACTCTTTTCTTTTATTGTGCCTTTGGACTGCGAAAGATCGAAACAGCTAAACAACAGGTGGATACTTGGCAACGCTGTAGCCCGGACTCGGGACAATGAATGATTTAACAGGGTTCGGCAGTCCAGTGCTCTCCGTTAGTCTTTGTTAACGATTCGATTCCGTTCGTTTTTGCGTTGTTACGCGGGTAAACGTCTAGGTATATATACATCGAGTTTTGTGTATTCTTCAATTATTTGCAATTGTAAATTGTAATTGTGTAAGGACTGAATCAGTTATAAGGAAAAAATATGTCTATTATATTATTCGATCTTTTGAACATAGAATTTGTGTAAAATGAGAAATATTTTTCTTTTTAATATTGGTACTCATCATGGTACTCATAAAGCACTCATCTTCCGTGCGAATGTCGCTTCAGCTTCGCATCTCCGAGCCGGAAGCCCATAAAGAGCTGCGACGATCAATCGAAACCACGTATGTATTTAGGTGGAGCATCGAGGCCGAAGATGATTTAAGAGCTCAAGGCACCTCTCGAAGCAACATTCCGCGAACGAAGAATGCAATATGCGGTCTCATTTACGCATCGCGGGACTGGTAATGACATATTTCATGCCATTAGGGATGGATCCACTTTAGAAAGAGCCGCTCTAAGCATTGCATTACGAAATAATTCTCCCCTTGCGTCAATATTCTAACTTATTAGACTAGGTTTTCTCTTTCTAACTTTGAATAAACTTTTCTTATACATTTCGCTAAGAAGAAGACGGATTTGTAACTGTTTCTAAATTCTTATGTGTAAAGTTTAGAAAAATCTACTTTTAATTTCTTACGCTCTAATAGAGATAGTAAAACAGTCTTAATTTATATAGTAATATTTTGTAGAGTCTTCCAAATAAAATCACAGAATTTGATATTGCTTCATTAATACAGATACATGTTTAAATAAGGGTTATCGAGTAAAGTGCCAAAAATCAACTCGAGAAATTCTTAGAATATAATTTAGTTAATGAAGTTGAAAACTAGAACGTTAAGATGTATCACGGTGAGTGGTATTTCACCTATTTTGCAATGTAAACATCCCGGTAAAATTCTGTTAGTTCTTTAAAACTTAATTTTGAAAACTAGTGGAAAATTAGCGTCGCCATACCTGACCCAACAGCAATTTTTACCGATATTATATTTATCGTTGTCCAGTTTATCGTGTTTCTCATCGAACAGCTGACGTTTTTATGATAACAACGGGGAATGATTATAACAAAGAGTAAACGAAGAGGAGAACAACATCGGAGAAAGAATTGCTCGTTGCCTAGCAGTTGGTGTTTACGCTTATCGCTATCAACGTTACGGAATACCTTTCAAGCACAAGAATTTTTTGTTCGTAGCCTTTTCCAAGACGAACGGTAATTCGCCACTTGCGGTTCGTGGCGGTGAAGTTTCAAGGAAAATTTTCGTTATTACACGGCCTTTAAAGCTGAAAGGATCGTAATTGCTCGCGCATCCGTTCGTCTAAGCTTTTAACGCACAGTCCGGGAATTCTCATGAGCGAGATATTCGCAGAGTCGCAACGACAACCCCACATGGACATACATGCCACCACAGCCGGCTAGCACCGTGTGCAGTACAGGTGTCCCTTATCGCATGAATATCGAACATTCTTTATATTTACACTAATCGACAAACTTCATCCTTTCTCCATTAACCTCGGTTCTTAATTTCATTTTGGGAAAAGTGAAATTTTCAACTTTAAAGATTGCACATAAGAATTCTATATATGTATACTTTCTCAAGTAAGTTAATATACATTCTTCGTAATGCGATAAACGTGTGAACAGATTGAAAGAATATTATGGAAACGAACTATTTAATTTTTTAAAGAAATTAATCAAGAAATACGTCTCTAAATTTGAAAGTTTCATTTTTCTTAAATTAATTATCCCCTTCAACATGCCAAGGTGCATTATCGATCCAGCGACTGACATTGTCGGGTGTATTATACAAGTTCGAACTTTTATCATCTAATTTTGAAACTCCAAATGAAATGAAATATATGAAACTCCGAAATATCTGTCAGATTAGAATTCCTCGAATCCCTTGGTATCGCAAAGATCGAATTTGCGGCGCGATAATGATTTAGAACATTAGGCTAGGAGGAAGGTTTTCTTTTACGAAAGTGAAACCAGCAATTGTTCTTACCGAGTATGCTATATTCGTGGGGCAGCAAGTTGCAGGATCGTGAATGATCACAGGAAACTGTAGCTATCGTGCTAGATGAGTTACGGTAGAAACCGTTCGGAGTAAATGGCTCAGGGAGAAGTAATCAGCGAGCTAATCGACTGATTCTTTTCTCCCTTCTCGTGAAGGCACTCGAAATTGAATGTTCCTTGCTCACGTGAAACCCAAGCATTTCCCCCCTTTCTTTCTGGTCGTGCAGTCGAATTCCAACGATCGTTCAATCAATGAGGATTTCCGCAAGGTGCTTACTTATCAGTTAATTTCATTCAGAATGTACATATAGAGCGTCTCGGCTTAATCAATTTGCTCAATTACATTTTTAATCATCCGTTTCATTGTCAATTTTACATTCTTTATTTTCAATCTCTTTTGCGAAGATTAAAAAATGGCTTGGAAAGCTGCACTCGGGCATTTTGTGATCCTGAACGAAAGAACACTTTCAAAAAGGGTTGGTGAACCAGAAAAAGTTGGGAAACTATGAAAGCAGTAAAATATGTAACAATTTGTAATAAATTATAATAATATGCTTATAATAAACAACTTCTAATAAATCTTGTCCAAATGTAGCCTCCCAATTTTTAAGGTGACCTTTGTATGCCACATGCCTGACCGTTTTTATACTATTTGTTTCTGTGGGTATCATTCTTTGCACATACATTCGTCGCATGTAATCCGACTACGGATTGCAAGTCTTAATATTTCTATAAATATTACTGATGAAACTAAAGATCGAGAAGTTGCATGCTTTCTTTTACAAAGATGAAGCAAGACGTGTGCCTTTTTGCTACGAAAACTGGTATGATTCAGTAATCCGCTAGAAAAAGTAGTCTAGTCTACTACTAATCGATAAAAGTAGTGTCTAAATATAAATTGTTACGAGCCGATTTATAAGAACTGGAATCGAAAAAGTATTGTTTATCGTATTACGGGTTTCATCCTACTTTAGTAAAAACAAAGGTTCTATTTACACATTTCCTCATGCCTAGTTCCAGTGATTAAAACTGTCACGAATGCATTTTCTATTTACGACAATGACCGAATGGATCCAGTGAATGGTCGGCCATCTGCAAACCTAGTAGGCCGCGTCATACGGGACCATAAACAATGAACATCGCTTCGAGCCGGAATACTATGAATGAATTACGGTGAATCGTACGCATTCCATTCCATCGACACGAAATAGGAAATCAACCTGGTAAACAGCGGTTTTATGCGCCATTGCCGCCTCTCGTCTATTCTTATCAGTCAAGGGAGCAGCGACGCGTGAAATCAGCGCATCTGCTACTCGTCTAAGGGAGCTACATACAAAGCATGACGCAAAAAGGTTAACTCCGTTCCATCAACCGCTTGCCTGATAGTATATTCATCACTGTATTCGCACGGCAACCGTGTGATTTTACGATCGCGCTTAAAGAACAGATTCCCCATGCATGGAACTTCGCGGAAATGTTGACGGGAAACCGTTCGCGCCGTGTCCATCAGCTGGAATCTCGCTCGGAATCCAAAGAAAAAATTCAAGCGACGCACAGTGTTCGGTCCTACAGAGGAATTTGTTAATAGAATGAAAAGTTTTATACAAAACAAAGTTGAATAAGCTTAATTTATTTATTCGATAAAAACTTTCTTCTCATTTTTTTTATTGCAATTTATTTTGATACGATTACCGAGTAACTTTTGTTTAAACACTTTTTTGTGAACTTGGCACTAATACATCGCTAAAATCGAGACCATCATATCGGAGAATGGTAAAAATAATAATTTCTACCTGAAGTAAAATTTTATAAAAGAAAATTTACTCGAGAAATGCTTTAAACTAAAATTAATTATATGCCAACCAATTACGAATAAAATTTATAAAACACTGTGCGTCTTCATGCCAATATTGGTTAATATTTTCATTTTGAAAGAGTTCAAGGAAATAAAACTAGGTGAAAATCAGGGTGTTACTTTTTGGCACTTTGTTTAAAAGTCTCGCTGAATATGATAAATATTCAACAAGGACAATTACGAAGATTTTAATAAAATTATTTATTCGTTTCGAGGTAGCAAATATTCCGCTAACGGCATGTTATTATAGAAATACACTGATATATTGCAGAGCTGTTCAACAGTTTGCCGTACGGGTAGCGACTTTCAGTTCAGGACAAACACCGATCGGCGGCGGTCTCTAGTCCTCATTTTCGACGGCAACGGTGCCATGTCTTTAAGAGTTCCTTAGCTCGTGTGGGACACCCCACCAGAAAAGACACGTTATTTGGACGAAGACGGTGACAGAGGTCGACTGTAGGTTGCGTCGAGATTGAGTGAAATATAATGAGCTCGGAGAATCGCCATACAACGGCAATGCGTGCGAGTGAGAGGGGAGGATGGCATGAAAACATAAACACTTGGCTCTTTTTTTTTCTCACGCTCCCACTCCGTCAAGATGCTTGCACGTACCTTTACTCCGTAGCTCCGTAGTCACGAGAACTGTTGAATAACTCTGATTTATTGCGTTAAATTTCAAGTTGGAATTTTAACAACAGATTGATATACTCTGCAAAAATTGTGAGTGGTTTTAAAACGTTTTAGATCTCGCACTTCGAATTTTTGACTTTTGCCCTATATGTCGAACACTGTGCGACGCGACGAAAATGCGATCAACAAAATATAAGGTGCTTGGCTGCTATGTGCATGCAGGGGTGACATGCGTTCTCTTGAAATGATAGTTCGCGTTTTGTTAACAAAAAAATGTGTTCATTGGTGCAACTGAAGCAAAACAACTGCGTAAAACGCTGACTGAAATTCGGAACAACGTTTCCGAGAGATTAAGATCGTTCCACCTTATTTGACGCTACCAATGAACATCCGTCTTTAACGCGTGCAATATTTCATTTTATGGCAATATCGCCGTGGGAACGCCACGATGTACTCATATGGTGCTTGAAATCGTTTCCTCGGTTTATATGCTCTATCTTGTATCAAAACGGCGAAGCTTGTTGGATTTCGCTCATAATTTGCTTATCTCGATGCAAAACTGATGAATGAACAGCATTTTCTGGCCCACTTAACAGGCATGGCTCGGTCTAGTACTTTGATTGCAAGGGAATCAATGTGATTACCGCAATGCGGATCTTGACCCATGCTATTATTTACGAGCTTCTAAAGTGTAAAGCATAGTGTACAGCAACGAAAGCGTAATGCTAGTTTTATTCTACTTGTATCTGGAAGATCTTTGATATAGTGAAAATAATTCTTGTTTTATCCTAGTTTTTAGATTGGACTAATCAAGGTTGATATTTTTTCTATTATAAAAACTCTTTTTTTCGCATCAAATATGGAAAGAATTGAAGAAAGGTAAATACAATTTTATGAAAACACAGATGCAAATCTACAATTGTTATTAATAGTAACTCTTTGATTATTGTTGAGTTTCAAGAGTTTTTTTAGGGTAAAGCTCTTTTCATAAAGGTAACTCCTATTTTCATGAGTAAATAATCAGATTCTTTAGAATAGGAAATCTTTAAAACTGATCTCTCTCTAACGAATAAAATATAAAAGGATAGAGAGATTTTCCAAACATACCTAATTCTTCGATCCTGAAATTTTAATTTTGTAAGACCGATTTACAGATTGATTTTATTGTTCCTTTTCGCGCGATGACACGATGAATATTTCGAACTTTCGTATAGTACTTCCCGACGGTACGTGTCAGTGTTGGCTATCGCCGCGGTGATTAAAAGCGGAAAAAAGTTTGCTTGTAAACGCGGAACGAAACAGTCGAACGCGGCCGGAAACGAGATGCCGGGCGAAAGCAAGAAAAGAGAAAAACGCGCTTCCGAGGGACAAAAAGAGCAAAGGGGGACTACTGTTGTCCTCGTAATTGTTCGGCGAATAAAACGGAACCTGGTTTTTCGTGACTCGTCCGAGCCCGGTCTGAGCACGCAGTTTTACGGCTCCATCCAAGGACTGCACACGCACCGGCTTCGCTACACCAACGAAATTGCGCAAGCTCGTTTTAAACGGACACCTCTGAGGCGAATAATGTTCTTACGAGGTCTAAGTTATTTCGAAGCTCAACGATGGTTGTTAACTCGGGTTCTTCTTGTTGTTCGCAACTCGGTCGCTTCGTTTTATTTCGGTTTAAATCGTGAAAATTATACGAGCTGCTTTGCTGTGCGTACTTTGGGTGGATCCGTTATGCGATAATATCATCCTCGTTATCTTCTACATGGAGAAAACGGTTCGTTAATTCTGTGAATGCTGAACGGGGCTGCTAGATTTGAAACTGTTGTAGACGCGGTAAGAGTGTTCGTTAAGGATTTATTGAAACCGGAAAGCTAGGCGAGTCATCAGTTTTCAGCAAAATGGGAACGAATTTTGTATTTGCGTTTGTATTAACAGTGGATGAAAAAAGTACGGACATAGTTACTTTTTCAGCAAAAAATAAAAGTTGTAGAAGAAGCACGTTGACTAGGTATAGTTTTCTTAATTTACTGTATATGGAAATGTTATGCTGGGTTAAAAACATTAATCGTTTACCATTAACACTTCGCCGTCCGGTGGCATCACGTTGGTGCCGTGCGCTTACAATATACATACAATATACGCTTGTTACAAAAACAAAAAATTAGGAGAATAAATTTAATGCGTAAATCTTGTGGAGTCGCATTACACCTCGGAGATTGCTTTGCTTCCCATCATTTAAAAGAGAAATACTAAGTATTCAAGAAAATATAAGTGAGTCAGTCCTAAACGAAACGGCGCCAAACGAAAGAATCTCGATAAGATGTGCGGACAGCATAGTGTTAATAGGTAAAGTGTATACAAAAAAAACGGAAATCGTGTGACTAAAAATCTATTATTAGACACTTGTCAAGTAAAAGAGCATTTAGAATCCTTTGCGTGTCTCATTTTAGGAACGGCAACGTAACGTTCCTAAGTTTTAGAACTATTTCCAATCATTTCTTTCTTTATCGCAAAACATAAATATTATTCTCAATGGCACACTGTTAACGTTCCTAAAATTAGAAATGGGGTGTAACAAGCAGACTACGTATCTTTGTGCAATATGAACCTCAGTCTAATAATGAAATACTAAGAAAATTAAATTGCTGCAATATGCTATCACTGTAATATAGTTGTCAGTGACAACTTATTGCGGAAGAAACTAGGCGTGCCAACAGGTTCTAGTGGCTGTATCTGTTGCAAGTTAGCCAGGAACGAAGTTATTCGAGTGCGGAGCCGAATGTCGACGTTTGATTGGATTCCAACGAGCTTTTCCGTGCATACTTTCTCGCGGTTACATGTTCAAAGTAAGTTTTTCCCGTACGCCGACTCTGTGGTGACATGTTTACCTTGGGGTTTAGGTCGCTTCCCTGTTGCATAAGAGTGCCGACCATAAACCAGAAGCTGTTGGCCAGGGTGAACTCGTTCACGGTTCTCAGCAGGGGAATGTCGTCGCTGTCGGGATCCAAGGCGCTCACGTGACCACCCTGATCGCATCGTGACCCCCGCCAAGTGGTGCGAAATTTCAAGGACAATTACACAGTCTATTCTCGGACCCCTTATACTCCGTGCCACCGTCGGGGAGCCGTGGGGGATAATTGCCCTAAATTCCTCGAACCAGCGACATCATGCGAAAACAGGAATTCCGCTGACCAGTCATCTCGTATACAACGGTACACGGAATATCGCCGCGTAGCTATGTTGCGCGGTAACGTTAGATGATTTCACAAGTTTCTCCTTTATTTAGCCCGGGGGAAAAGTTAGTAATCATTCTATAAATGCAGCACACTATACAGCCAGTCTTAATAGCGTTTGAGATTTAGGTGACCGAACTTTTGTTGAACACTTTAAATGCATGGCCTGGCAAAGTTTTAAATCCCTGGGTTTTATTCAGGAAGCTTCGAAATTCTTTAAAGACACTAACACGCTAATAATACTGCGCTCTTGCCGCAATGAAGAATGGCCGCCTTGCTTGGTTGTCTTACCGTAAAACTCATCGCAAAGACGTCGAAAAAATTTGACGCGAATTCTCGAGCAGCTTTGCATTGTTTTCTTAATTTTCCGATTCAGTACTCCGTTAAAGTAGCAATTCTATTTCATGTTTACATTATACTATTGATGGGAAGATTTACAATGTAATAGGTGAATCATTTTTAGAATGGACGCCTTCGTACGTCATGCATTTTCGATCGACTATTTTCTGCTAGGTATTTTCTATATTACACGTCGAATTTTGACAGTTTTCACACTGCCTGAATAGTTGATCGATACGTCAGCGATGCACAGAGTGACAAGTATTAATGTAAAATAACGATCATGGTAAAATACATCGCAAAAGCGAATCGGTAGATCGAATTTATTTATTGTTATACAATTTTATGTATATGTGACAACAATAAAACAAAATAGTAATAATATTATATTATTTCCAACCTAATCATTCCTGTAGAAATGGCATTTTTCTATTTCACTCTTTTGCACGGGGACATGTAGTTTAACGATCACGCATTTATAGCGTTACAAAAATTTTGCGGAGTTTATGTTACCATCTTTGTGAAACACGAAAATTCATCATCAACTGTCATAGTCTATATTTAGCTGTCGGTAATTAGGTACGATATTTGAAAATTTTAACAGCGTGTGATACTATGGCAGCTTTTTGCTGTTATATTTTGGTCAGCTCTCCGAGGAAAAGAGTCGCTGTGCGTTGTTAGAATTTAGGACACGTCTGGAAAAATGTCACAAAGTTCTACTGAAAAAGAGGTATGACAAAAGCGAAGTACAAACCGTGGAAAAGTCGCGAACGTACCAGGCGATCCGATGGACAGTGGAAATTCATCGGATTCCCCACGGTTCCCGAGTGACATAGTTTTCGCGCAGATCGAATTACATGGTCGGCTAGCACCACACGACGGGAGCCTACCTGTAGGGGACATTTGCAGCTGGGACAAGCCCTAGGTTCGACCCACTCGTAAGGGGAGAACCTCGCAACTATCCAAATTGTCAAGGAGACCATCACGTAAGCGCCCAGCATAGATAACCAGATCTCCACAGCGAGGGGATTCATGAATGAGAACAGCCTGGACGGCATTCGCCCGGAAACCTGAAGCAGTTACATGTATTTCCGCATTACAGATCTATCGGCTCGATCTATCCAAAACCCTCTGTCCGTGGCCACCGGAACCGAGGATTCCTCCTCGACGTTGGAGGATTCCTGGTCGACGAGCCGACTATTTTCGCGTCATTAGACGCTCCTTCGGGCTAGCTAGTTCTTCCTTCTCTCGCTTTTTCCGCATCGTTCAACCAGTATTTTCTCGCGTCAAATAATTCAGAAATCGACAGTAGTCTCGCGTTGCTCTGCTGGCAGGTCTGAATACGCCGCGAAAGGCGATCCTCTATTTCGCTGGAATCATAGCCCCGCTTCTATTCTTTGGCCCGTCAGAAACGACACAATAGGAAAGCTAAAACACGCCGCAAGTTCAACCATTATGCCAGCTCCTTTATCCTTTCGTTTCCCCTTTCTTAGCCCAGGACCAGCTGGAATCGGAACGGCTCGAATCATACAGGCGTACACGAATCTAGGACTTGGCGTGGTCGGACAATTTCGAATGGACCGGCAATTACGCTGACGACGATCGACAATGTCACAGCTTCTGATTTCGTAGCATCTCTTTTTTTTACGATCTCCGAGTCGTGAAACGCCTAGCTAGATAGATATCTACCGCGGAAAGACGAGGAGCGTAGCCGAGCTTTGCGGAACAAAACTGGCTTTGTTCTACGAAAGGGATTTGCTTGAAAGGAGCGGATTTTGGAAATTCTTGGACACTGTCGTGGAAGACTTAGGGCAGCTTTTGGTTCATCGTTGTTGAGCTGTTCTTCAGTTTGGGAAATGAAGGATCTACTTACGTTTCCTTGAGAGGCAATGACGAATTCTGTTAAATTATTTTAGAATGATAGTTGAGGGAATTGATTTTGCCGAGGAAAATTGCTTGAATGTATAAAATACAAGTTTCCGATGTAGCGCTCTTTATAGAAGACGGTTAAGCTTAGTTATTGTTCGGCTACACACGTGTTTGTGGTTGTAGCAGCTATTATAGAAAAGGTACGCAATGGTAACGAAGGCTTCCGGCGTGGCACGCTTCGGTTTCAATGTTCAGCTAAATGTTTAGTCTATTTATATTTAAAAAACGTAACTATGCTTGCAGAATCGAATGAAAAAATCGATTATAAGATGTGTGAGAAAAATATGACGAGTTAGAATAGTTAACAATTGAATAAGTACTTGAAATGAAAGTGTATAATAGTCTACATGCAAGAGACTACGACCGAATTGGGGCACACCTAGGATTACAAGGGGACGAATGGTTAATTTGACACAGAACAGTTATCCATTCAGATGGTAACGTCATGAACCCAGATTTCGTGTGAAACATTGACGTCAGTTTAATGCGCTTAGGAAAGGTCGAATTAGATCTCGCAAGGTCAAGAAACACCTGTTTCGAGGAGAGTTAACTTGAATAGGAGAGAGGATCATTAATTCTGAGGCATTGATTTCGTTACAGTTTTATCGAACCATTACTTTTTACTATATGTACCATTTATATGTACCATTCCAGAGCTCCAAATTAATTTTTGATTATGTTTCTACTAAATATGTATTTACGTTAAGATTCCTTCTGTGAATCTTTATCTTTAAATTATATGTTGATGTAATAGTGTGCAAGAATGAATATTTAGGTGTTCCTGTGACATTTGGAACAGCACATGACAACATTTTTTCAGTGCAAATTAAAACATGTCTCTAAACAGAAAATATCGAGTCAAGTTGATATTGTCCCATGAGGTTTGAGAAAAAAATGATTTTGAAAACGTAGGATCATATGCATCGCATGCGCAACGATATATCGTCAGTGGCATTTTTCACAAATGCTATTCCTTGCTTGGAAGAAGTCCATTATTGACAGAAATGATTCCTTCCTATTAGCCGCAATTTCCAGGAAAGGAGAGACTTGAGCCTGGCCGATTGTAAACAGACGACGCCTCCTCGATCCCGTCACCGTTTCGCTCCCCCGTAGTCGTTATTTTCGGCTAGGAGCACATCGGACGCGTGTACCCTGCGCTTTGTGTGTGTGTGTGTTGTTTCTGTTTATTTATTCTACACGTCATAAATGTGTGTTCAATATTTATAAAGTATAAGTGAGAATAATAAGGTTTGCACGTGCACTATTACTCTCATATTCGCAAGCTTACAATTTATTATTCAAGTATAGGAATTTTACGGATATCTTACGCCTACGTTACCGTATAACGTTAAAAACTTGAAGATAACATCGTGAAACGAGGAAATGAAACGCTACGCGCAAACTAAATGACGCAAGAGCGGAGGGAAATCGGTCGATCGCTCCACTTAGTCTCTTCCATTTTGTTCTGGTTCAAGACTTTTGATTATTATTGGCTAAATTACGACGAGCCGAACAAGAAACGAAGTTAGATGGAGCGAGCGACCGATCCCCCATGCTCTTTGCGTCGATTAGCTTGTTGGTCTTCTCGATTATCAATAGGAGTGGGTTTCGGGAGATCATAGAAAATCTCTTGCCCAGCCGACCGAAACGAGTGCCTTCTTTTGAGCAACGGACAGCACACTCAACAAAGATACATCTAATCATATATTTGTAATCAACTTTCTATATAATCACTTTTCTACAACTTCAATGTTTCACGTAGATTCTAAAAAAATGTATCCATCTCCAAAAATGATCTTCTCATGGCATGGAGCTACGTTTAATAGAAATACAGCTTGTTATTCTATTCCATTGAAATCGAAGTGGGTCACATTCGAGGATGCCTTCGAACCACCAATGAACTACTCTGTATTCGGAATGGTACTCGATAAAAGAGGAAAGGGAGGTAAAGGGAGATGGGAGACGGTACGGGAGACACAAAGTGCTTGCAAAATGCAGAAACTGCCCGACTAGAAAATGTATAAATTTTTGGTTACAGCAGTGGTTTGAAAGGTAAACCGACGAGTTTAAAGTTGCCTTAACGTAACAAGAGACAGGTCCGGTGTCGCGACACCTCGTGGAATGTACCTTGGGATTGAGCCCGCTGCCCTGGCGGAGGAATGTGCCAGTGATAAACCAGAAACTGTTGCTGACGCTAAACTGGTTTTCGACGACGTCGCTCTCCGCCAGACACGGGTGCGGATTGTTCCACTCGTACGGGCTGAATCGGGCCATAACGAACAGGGTGAAGCTTACCAGCATGTACGCGGCCAGCACGTACAGCCAGATCTCGACGGCCAGCGGGTTCATGAAGGAGAACAGCCGCGTTGGCTGGCTGGATGGCACCTAAATTACGTTACGCTACGATTTTAATTAAAACGGATCCCGTACCTCTCGCCCGCCGTATGACGGGTCCACCGCGAGGATGTTTTACGCTGGTAAATCGGTTTCATCGAGAACTTCGTCTCCTCCACCCGATCGTGCCTTACCATTGTTCATAATAATGGAACTATTATTACGCGCGGTAAGCCTTTCAAAGTTACCGGAACCTTGTTACCTTGTCACCGGAACTTATACGCTTCTGCAATAATTATCCCTTTCACGGTTTTAGAAAAATGCATAGAAGATCTTAGAATAATACTTCGCCGATTTTTTTTTTGTACCTGACGGAATTATTTTCCCAGATCTGAAAAGTAACTTTTTGCTACTCTATAACATCTTCCTTAATTTAAATTTGACTAACTGAAATACTTTGATTTGATGATATCTCTTAGATTATTGGACTAGCAGTCAAATTGTTGAGAAAGTAGATCTTAGGAAGCAAACGAAATGATATTAAACGTTTTATAGTATCTAACAGAAGAATCTAAGTGAACTTTCACTCTGCGAAACATGCGCAAGGGTTTAGTCGGAAAAATAAAGTATGTGTTCATAAAATGGTACTTTCAGTGATAATATTTTTAGTTTAGAGTGAGAAAAATATAATAGTATAGTTTAGTAAAGTACTAGCAAAACATTGCTACTCTAATGAAAAATTCCATTCATTGAAAAGGAAAAAAGATTCAGTATTTTGGCGTGAAGATCTAGTTGCTTTGAAACGAGGTTCTCGACACAAGAATAAAGTATTACATCGATGCACTTGTAGGGATTTTTGATACCAACTTCTCACGAATAGACGCAAGAATGTTTGATCGTCGATCAAATAATTGTACTTAACTATAAATTCAATCGATTGAGTTGATCCATAACTTCAAGTTCTGAACTAGTTAGAAAACATTAATTTCAAAAATACCATAGTTTACCGATGATAACAAAATATTTTTGCAAAATATTTTTCTGTTCTTTCCTATGATTTTGAAATATACAGGGTGTCCGAAAGTAATGTTGCTTCAAATGATCTCGGGAATCCCTCATTTCTCGGAAGCATTATAATTTTGGGACGAAATGAACTATCGAGCTTGATTTTTTTTTAAAACGAAACCTCGGAAAATATTATTGTATTTGTTTTACTTGATTTTTCATAAGTAATCAAGCTATGCACTCTTGTACATGTTATTCGGTCGAATCCTGTATGTTTGCTTTTCTTCCAAGTGAAATAATTATCATTTTGCGTGAAAAATTGCTTGAAATTATGGGTCAATCCAACATAATTAGTGATAAATTAAATATAAGTTTAAAGATACCATGACGAAGATGTGCGCAAGAAATAACAGCGACTCACCTTAAACAGGATCCCAATACCGAGGTTCATGAATGGCTTGGTGAAATCTATTACGCTCTCCCTAGCGTAATTTATCGTCATAGACGCAACGGCTAAATCCGCTCGCTGCAGACAAAAGAAGACGAAGAATTTTCAGTTTCGAAACGGGCAACTAGTCACGATTTGTTCATATTCATTCAAAAAATATTTTTAGTTCGCATAGCTTTTAGTTTTGTTATAAACAACGTGCTGCTGCTATGGTTTAAATATTTATTACGCAGCTTTTTCAGTTGACCTTCCATAAACATAAATACGCATAATTTATATTATAGTTACGACGCTATTAGCATAACACAGATTCATGCAGCTGATTCTACGATTCTGCATAGAATAGTCACAATAATTGTATGCTTTAGTACACTGTTGGATTTGTTAATAATAGACGTCTTCATTTATCAGAAAATAATTCTCAATAAGAGGAAGAGGCACATTTCATTTTCTTGGAAATGATAATCTTTTTCTGAATGTTTCGCACAGATTTATGAGCCTCAACGATATTTTGTTCAACGAAGGATTGATTTCTCTCTTAAGCAGTTAGTCGTTGATATCTCTCTGAAAAGTGTGTAACTTACTGTAATTATACCGTATATGAATAATTTTCTTCATATTTTGCTTAAATACAATACTTTCATAATACATGTAATTTAGGATATTAAATTAACCTTGTTGACCAGTTGGCTATTTTGACGAATACACTGCTCACGATGAAATAACAACATTTCGTGTTACGACGAGTATACTCGTCAACAACGGCTAATTCGATGAATTAAGAAAAACACACACGGTCGAAGTACGCTAAGTTCTTAGGTACGTCTAATCGCCACTTGCACAAAGTTTTATCAAAATCGGTGTGTACCGGTCACCGAGGTTTTCTTGTAAATGCACAAAATACTAATTACTGTTGAATGTCGTTCCTCTTACAAACGCATAAAAAAATGCTCAGCAAGAATTCTGTCCTCTTTCACATAAACCCATTATTGTAATTTCAGCGGGGTTTTGAACAAAGAACGATTGTTAGAAGTGGCATGGTTTTATGAACCTGAAAGTTTGATCTCGCTTTTCTAAGCGAGATCGTAATGTAAAATAAGGGGGAGGATATTTGCTGGCTCGTGAAAATCACGGAGACACAACGTGTTCAGTTCGGCAGTTCAAGGAATGTTTGCCTTGCAAAATAGCGAATGCATTTTTTATATGCGGACGTACGCGGAACGGCAGGTCACCGGCAATGACGTCTTTCCTTCGGGACGATCCGCTTACAGTTTCACTGGTTTCTGGGTTAAGGCGGGACACCCTTTCACGGGGGACAGATTGCTTTGCATCTTTTATAAACCGCTGATTTTCGGAATTCACCGGGCATCTGTGTCGGCGTTACGGTTACCAGCGCGAAATACGACCTCGCTGAGGGCTATCAACATCCTTCGCGCCTCAAGGGCTCCTTCGGAGCTCCTTTCCTTTCCAAGGAAATCCGGTTCTAATCTCTTCTGTCACAGATTTTCGCTTCCCGGTGCCCAGGGTCGCCAATGGTAACGTTATCGCGATTTTAAAGCAAGTAACAGATATTTACACCGCGGATTTTTCTGCAGAATGCAAATTTTCTTCGTTAATTGCGAGAAGCAGGGCTATACCCCTTTCCTTGAAATAACGAGTAAAATTCGTGATAAAGATTTTGTGAAGCATTTTATGAAGTATATGCAATGCGTGCTCCACAGTCTTTTAACCTCGAACTAAGTTCGTATTAAATTAAATAATATTGATACAATGTTATTAATACAACAGTATTAATGAGATACAGTTTCGATGAAATATGCGTACAATTGCAATCAATTGACGACCCAATAAAGTATTGTTGATTTATTTCCATGTTCGTTAATTTCGCCGTATATATTCTTGCGATACATTTTTTGTTATCGCCAGTGTCGTTGCTTCGTCACGCACTGACACGGCACATAAATCAAATTGTCCACTCAATCTTTCCGTTTCAACTATTCTTACTTTCACGTGTCTTTTCATCGTTCGTATTTATCTATATTTTTCACGCGATCGTTTTTTTGCCTAATTTCTCGCGAATAGCCTCCAGTGAACGCATCGGCCGTAATTATTCTCGCTAAATCTCCGGGGTACAATTTCAGCTAATAAATGAGATATTAATTAACCGTTGCAAACTGTTCAGTAGATCCTTACATTTGTATGCCTTTAATCATGCAGGATTAACGTAAAAATGTATATAAATACGAAGATTTCGATGAAACCTTCAGCATGCGTATAAGTTCTACAAAATGGGATCTACAAGGTGCATTTTTTAAATTTTCCTTATAGGCTGGGATAAAAATGTTGAAGAAACATCATTTTTTAATTCTTTTATCATGCCAACAAATTGCAATTTTAGAAAATAATGTTTTAACCATTGTCTAGTAAACTAATCTCACCAACAATCCAAAAGAATTTAGACCGCTTGGCCCAATTATAAAAAAGTTATTCCGTTTTCAAAGATGTGTGAATACTTTTTTACCCACTGTAGATAAATATATTACAATTATAGAAGTAAATCAGTAGCAGCTGGTTGTTTGATCATTTGTAGAGAATGGAGTTCAAGTTATTTACAAACACGAACATAAAAATGAACATAAATGTTATTACAACAACTGATGATGGAAACACATATGACAGGTAGTTCTAACTTATTATAATAACCGCATAACATTACAATTCAGATGCGGGATGGCAACATCTGCGTAACAGTCTATGAATCAGAATATCCGATACGTTGTTACCCGCTAGAAAACTTCAAATTAGATGCCCGCCACGGACTATAGTATGCATAATGAAATACTATCCGGGATGAATTTATTATGACAACGTCGGGGGACTGTTTTGCATATAAAATTATTCACACTCCTCTCATTTATAAACCGCATTTCTCTGCACTTGTTTTCCTGCAATAAAAATACGCAATTTCTATAGCCAACCGCGCAATTTAAACCGCTATCTGCATCAAATCCTACAATTTTTTTAATTCATCGTATGGTACGTTAAAAATATGCAGACAATTCGAGAAGGTTGGGTAGAATGTAAATACAGCGATTGAAAATTCATTTATCGCAGCTTTTACCCTTTCTTTACACATGCATCGAGAATCGTTCAACAACAATAATATTTTATGAGAATATTTGTATCGTCTGTTGTGCTTGCTACAGTTTTTAAATTATTTATGTTGTCAAGAGAATTCGTTTAATAGAAATTTGGACAGTATAGAATTTATTATGAAACATTTTCAATGTCCATTGTAGTAAAAAGTGTATAAAGCGCAACACAATGAATACTTCGACGAGGATTTAATGTTTCCATTGAACATTTACGGTCTTTCATAATATTTTTATGGAACTTATTTTGTACGGGACAGCTCGGAAAATTGTCAACTCGTTTAAATGTATGTACATATACTATATGGAGTATTGGAGTCGGAACAAAAGATCGGCGGCTTTTAAATGTGAATAGGAGGCGGAAACTTTTAAATCTCGTTTTAATACTTTTTCTAGGGAAATTTGGTACGTTCAAACTGTTGGTATGCCTGTAAACTCAGTTTGCTAGGTCAAAATCGATGTGCTCAAAGGTAATCTTTTTTTTCTGTTACAAAGTTGTCCCTCAGATTCCTCGAAATACCGAACCGAATCAATGCGACGGTTTGTATTTTTTGTACCCTTTTTTTTTGTATGTACCGTTCGTAAACTTTTAGCGGCACAATGATATTTTTATATTCGGTTGTACACTGTAGCAATTATGGAGTTGTAAAGTTTCTTGCAATCGGTTTTTGACGATCTTTAAGTAAAATACTTGATAATTCTTTGAATATTGAATACAAGTAGTACATAATTTACTAATAGCGATCGCGCGTAGGTTTCATTTATCGAACCACAGTGTTTTGTATAATTATATTGTGTGATGATATTAATAAACGTTGGTGAATCGTTATTACAGTAAAAGAGTCGGTGAAACTCTATTCGAATACTTGTATTAATTGCAAGAAAGACTCTGTTAAAATACTTGGATCGATTGACGAAAATTAACCCCTTGCACTATGATTTCTTTCAGAACTACGTTGATTAGTACTTCGTTCTTAATAATTTCCTCGATGAAACGAGAGGATTTTTGTTTCCCGATTGTCTCTTCCAATCCCCAATTTTGATGACAGAAGGTTCAAATTTCCTTTCTATTTAATAGAAATTATTGGCAGCCGTATTTATTAAATTATGTACGAAATGTTCGTCACGAGTCTGACTCGTTATTATAGTGCAAGGGGTTAATTAGAAAAAACCTATTTCCACGTCTAATAATTTCTTGACGATAGCAAAATATCTATGTGTAGAATGGAATTTCTTGATCAACAGTGACATTCAAGTTGTATGGAAATTCGAGAGTGTAACACGTTCTATCCTTACTTTTTCCATGAGTTCCCGGACGATGCCGTTCCACTCCTTCGTCTCTGGATCGTAGACCCCGTACATGTGATCGGGCACCAATCTTATGGCGTATTGGAAGCCGACCTGGCTGGCGATCCACTTGAGCAAATCGATGCAGAATCCCTCGAACCTTGCGTTGCCTGTCAGATTCTTGTCTTCCTTCACCATGACGTACGGTTTTTCCTGCGGTAGATAAAATCCTTCTCATGGATCACTCGGACACAAACGTGAAATGGAGCAAAATAGAAGTGACACGAACGTGGTCTTCGTTTTACCGAAGAAACAAATCTTCTATCTCACAAGTACACACCTTGCGGAAAGTATTTTTACAATCTCGAAAATATCCAGTTTTTGCTTACGAAACAGGAAATTGTTATCAACTACAAGTATTCTTATTATTTACTAAGTAATGTAAATGACAGTAGTAACATTTTGAATACGATTACTCGATAACTATTACATCTGTATCGAATTTTTATATTTATATTTTTGATTTTCGATTTATATCTTACAAACTATAATCAAAAACAAAGACTTATTTTTGAAGAAAACTTGAGCCGGAGATTCTCAGTGTTTCTTTCACTATTTTACATTAGTTAGAATTATAATGATCAAAATATAATTTTGTAACAATCAAAATCAGTTTATTAATACTCATGCTAATGTTCAAATACAGTATATCCCACAGCAGTGATGCGCGTGATAAGAAATATCTTTTTCAAATTCAATATGGGAAACTTAATTCTCATTGAACTAATTTTATTTGCAGATGCAAAGAAATTCATTTCACAATCGTTCTATGCTTGTTAACAAAAATCTCGAGAGTCGGTACTTGGTTATTCATTACAACTCTGAGAAACCTTTTACTTCGATATTACCTCTCTTGTCATAACTACTAGGGTAATATTGGTCGCTGTGGTCTCGTAAAAGGCTCCAACATCGGTCACGTTCACCCCGGAGCCAGGCTTCCACTCGCCGACCTTCACGAGCTCTTCCTTCTTCAGCTTCAGTAGGTCCAGCTTAAAGTTATTTCGTTTCCCTTCGTTGAATTCGATATGTCCGGTTAGGCCGTGTAAGCCTGCCTGCGAACAGAAGCGTTCGTAATCCTATATTCGAAGTCAATCTGATTCAGATACTGCTTCTAAGGACAAGTGTGCCTTCGGTGAGACTGAAAGATCGTCATTAATAGATTTTCGAAAATGTAGCCAAAGCGTCTTCCGGAATTAGCAGATCGACGACTAATGCTATCTTATTTTACTTTCATCAAGGGGATGAGGGATCGCGGCAGACTATTAATTCTTCGTAGTCGAAAGCTTTTTAGTAGCGAAAAAGATTAAGAATAATGGATTATTGATTCGTAATCGTTGCACGTTTGTTAGAAAGTTCGATGGAAGTTTTTAAGTGTATCACAAAAAATACGTCCGAATATTTTTAAATATATTTTATATATATTTTTTATATTTTTACGTATTATATATACTTATTTTATTATATATTTGATTATATATATTTTATTTTATTATGTATATATTTTTTTTAAATATTTTATATATATAGAAAATTTAGAAAATCATTTTTAAGATTTTCTAATGCTGATTTACAGAATGCGAGTCTTTTTTTAAATATGTTGAATAAAAGATATTCCAAGTTTCTCATACATCATAAATGTTCAGCCCGATAATTCCCCTCCTCCTCGCTTTGACAGTGATCTCTATTTGAATGGCATCCGGTTATACACATTACCATTGGGTTACTAATTGGTCTCAACCATCACGTCAGTCAAGATTCTCCAAACAATAGATAATGAAATCAGTTCTGTTACCCGATTAACAACCGAGAAAAGCAATTAATTGCCGAATCTTCATGCAACTGTTAGCGGTTGGCACCTGCATAATCAGTTGATAACAAGAGACCAGGTTCATTTTCTGGCTAATCATCTGCCATATTTCATCGGATTCGCTCTTTCGTGTCCATGCTTATGACCAATCACCATTCAGTGTGTACCATTTCTGCAAGTAAAAATCGATTCGCGGTCTAATTAATGTTTCCATTAATTAGCGATGCTCTATGACATAATACATTTATAGACTGATTTATTTTGATTCGATGATTTCATAATCTGAATAGATTCTTGGTCAATATACGCATTTTTATTATGCACATATTTTATTACAAGAAACAACAACAAAGTTACAAACCATAACTTTTACGGAGCTTTTTGGATCGTGATTGTTCTTTCAAATTACTGTAGCGTGGAGGGGACATGTCGACGACTGGTCGGGATAATTTCTTAACTGATTAAAGCAGTCGCACGGCAAGCGAAGGATTTCGAATTCTGGCCGCGATCTATTCCTTCGGTCGACTCATTTTCTCCTACATTATACAATAATATCTTTTGTTGTATCCTAGGTAATCGAAAAATACGTTCAGCTATATGTAATGTACAACATTTTGCAATATTCAATAACATATATTTCAAATCATAATTTCCATTGCAGCCTGCATATTTTTACAGGAGTAAAATTGAAAATTTACATACGTTTCTAGATCTCCATACAGCTAATAGAAATTGGTATCAATGAAGTTTTGCCAAAATGACAATTATGTACGATATACTTAAGTTACAATGAGTGCAGCGAGTAATCAAAATTAATATTTGTGCAAGTAATCCATATTTAATGGGAGTACATTTGTCTCCGTGTATTTATGCCACATTGATTATTCACGGATACCTTGAATAATAAGTATAATGATCGAATTCGACACACCACTAGCTTTACTAATATTCTCGGAATTCCATGGGTTGCTGACTTTTATGAAGAACAATGGACATTGAAACGTTCGATATATTTACGTGTCTTTATAGTTTCCATCTTGTATTCAGCGGTTGCCGGTCTAAATTGCGCCGACCGCGAGTGTTGTGCAACGTGGAGGACCAGAGGCCGGTTCTTGGCAACCGGCAAACTGTCATCACGAATGCGTTCGAAAGTCCGTTACGATACGTCATGGTCGCTCGTCGGTCTGCACCGGGACAAATGGCACCGGCGACCGGAAGCGACTAGTACAACGAGCATCGTATTTTCGGTACTACCGTGGTTCGTGTACTCGTCCAGGAGGTTTGTTCGTTAATTGTCACAGCGTCTACGTCCACTTTCCTGCTGCCTCTAATCGCAGCGGGGTTTTACTCGATGTCTATTCGGACCATAAGCTCACGATATTGTATGTACCCATATAGACGAACAAATGAAACACTTTAAGGGTGGTTCCCTATAAGTGGTTTCATAATTTCATTTACCACATGGAAAAGTGAGCGAGTTAGAAGAAACATGCGTAAGTCACATTTTCAAAAATTTGGACCAACATCTTACAATGTCATCCATATGAGCATGCCAAAATGTTAAAAAAGCGAGTGTACGAATTATAATGTTACTACAAATTAACTTTACTCTAAATTGTCCTAGCAATAAATTTGGCCAGTGAACGATACACATGCTAGAAAACAATACTTATCTCCTAATGTGACACTTTTCCGAAGATTTTAAAATATTTGGAACATCTCGTGCTTTTTATCTTTTAATCAAAGCTAGTATATTCTATATACTTTATAGAGTTTCAAATGTAATTTCATTAATTTCTTTCACTTACTTAAAAATGATTTTATTAATTTGAAACTTCATTTTTTGGATGATCAAAAAGTTAGTTGGGACGATTAAACTAAGGAGGGCGCAGTAACATTCCTTGTTTCTCATAGTGAGCAAAATGTGAATGGGTCGAGAGATGAGACAGTTCCCACTATAATGACTTACGTTACGCTGACCATGAATCAGTTCCGATAAATTAGGTCCTACTGTATTTTAATCTCCTGTAAAGCAAGTGAGTAAGAAACTGACAGTTGCCTGAAAAGCCATGGATGAAGAAGATAGTTGAATGTGATTTATCAATTTGTTATATTACTATTTGCGTTTAAGGGGTGATGTTAAAGTTAATTTATTAAATATTTGTTGTTGTTAAAAGAGGTGTTATCAGTTTCTCTAATATAGATCTAACAGCAAAAATTCCATTCCATTCCAATAAAAGAGTAGCCGCCAGAGATCGTAATAATAAGCCAATTTCATGTACATTTTACACGACATGCTAATAATAGCTTAAACCGGCACCTGCTTAGGACGATTGCGTTACGTTTCGCCAAACTAGTGTACTCGGTTATGCGTTTTTCTCGCTATAAAATTCTCTCGCTGAAATTCTTTCATACTCTAGAACATTTGGCTTTGGGTACAATGGCAACGCGAAAATACTGGACAAAATGTACGGTAAAAATTCACGCACGCGGAATAGATTAGCTAGGCTTGTTACTGTTGGAATGAAATTAGCTAACCGCCTTCCGAGCAATTATCTCCTCCACTTGGTTTTATATCCCCAACTCAGGAGTTATTTTCTAGAAAGCACTTAACTTGGCGCTGCGTTCCATAATTCAGAGCTTCGTGTTAATCTGTTTGTCTTTTTCAGCTTTTATTTGCACGCTTTCACACCGCGAAATTGCGCTGTTAATATTCCTAGAAACATAGTTCTGTCGTCATATTATGCGTTCATTTCTTTAAATAGATATTTAAGTATTTGGGTGGGCCATTCTGTATATGTAAATAATTAAATGTAAACTATAGGAGAAATTCATTATCGACTGACTCAGTTGATGTTTATTACGAGACTAAAATTTAAATGAATTAAAATCACAATACTTCAGCCCTTGCCGTACTTTGATCAATCTGACTCGTAGCAGATAATTAACCTGTTAACAATGAACGTTATTCCGTTCTTTTAGTTGAAGTAAAATCCTGTTCTCTTTTCATCAATAATTAGACATTCGAGTAAATACTGATGCACAATAAATATAAATTTTCTTTTTTCTTCTAAGAAATTATTGCAATCAAAGAACTTGGAAGCATTATAACTGTGAAGAAAATCGTATGGCAAAGAGTGAAATATTCACCGAAGGTTCAACCCTTTCAGGGTACTCTGCGTAAGAGAACATAGATGTATGAGTCGCGAGTCTGTACCGTGTACGAGAATACACACGGCCCGAGTGAATTATGTTCTGAGCGCAGCCCACATAAATCCATTTAGAAACGTTCGGCAGTGCAGCGTGCGTGGTACGTTCCGCTTATCGACGGGCAAGAATTTGCACACTTATATTCCCCTTTTATACGTTTACGATGTACTATGACGAGTCAAGCCTGTATCTGTTTGTCCAACGGGAGATCGAGTTTAAAAAATTTAGAAAAAGAGATTTATTTTCTATTAAATTATTTGTATTAAATACAGTTTATAGCGTAATATAGTTTTGAAACAATTAGTCTCCCATCATGTCTGTACAGAGCTGATAGCTGTGAAAAATCCAGACTAGCGTGCTTCGTGTTTTCGGTAGTGAAACGAAGAGGAAGCGGTAAGTTCAAATTTTATGGTACACATATATAAATGCATTCCGAATCTTGTCTGTGGAACATGAAACTGTAGATTAACCTTTCTTCGGCTGGAGTTTAGTCTAAAAAGGTTCGCTGACTTCGCGTCGATTCGTAGTTTACGTCGAATTGTCAAGAGGGACGAGTCGATTTCCCCGTTCCTGATTTACATGAACTCGAAACGGTGCGTGCAGCTCGTACACGGGATGAAATACGATGGATTACGCTGTGTTATCTCGCACTCTGACGCTGTCAACGGTTACAGGTGTTCGCATGCGACCGTATGAACACCATTTTCCACGTATTGCAACAACGCACCTTTTTATCATGCTCGCGAAAATTCGTTGCAATTTCCGTCGCTAGAATTCATTTTAAACTGGATCATCGTTATACAGAATGTCCCATTGAAATCTGCTTCATATCGGCACTCCTCTTCCACATTTTTTACAAGTGAAATAAAACATTTTCGTATCGATCATTTCACATACTTAACGCTAAACCTACCGAGCACTACGAGTGACTAATGTGTGATGCAATATAAGAATGATAAGACTGAATTTATTGAAACATTTCGCAATTTTTATTATAATGTTGGCTTGGGTTAAGAAAATTTAACTATTTTCTGCGAACGCGTCTCCATAATTTTAACAGTTTTAAAATAAACAATGTGAAACTGGCCCCTGCGATTGACATGGTATATTTAGTGTTACTTAACCGTTTGTGTCCCAGGGGGTATTGAAACAACACTGTCGAAGAATCCCAAACAGCGCAACAGCGCTTTCTCTAAGTTATATTTTATTTCGAGAAATATCAAGCGGCACGATAGCGCTTCGTTTATTATAGCACTTCTTGTGTTTGTTAGGGAACGCGATTCTCGTCGCTCGTTTTCTCACCGCTTCGTCACATTTATTGCAGTTTGCAAAGCGATTGAACGTATTCTTGCGTATGTGTTCCTCATTTTTAATAATTGCGTGTTTCAAAATGATTTACTGTATAACTTTTTTAAATTTCGTGAATCCCCAAAAAGGTAGCATGAATCAAAAAAGAAAATCTATTAAAAAGAGCAGTGTAATGTACTTGCTTCAGTAAATGAGAGCGCGCGCGACTTCAACAATAAGTAACGCACCGTCATGTTAAGCCAAGAGCGATTAGGCCCCGCCCCCGGCAAATAGGCCACGCCCCTTCGAGTTAGACCCGCTCCCTGGCCAATAGGCCATGCCCCTTTGTGGTTAGGCCACGCCCCTTTTGGGGTTAGGCCCCGCCCCCTGGCCAATAGGCCACGCCCCTTTGGGGTTAGGCTACGCCCCCTGAAAATATGCTGCGTCCCCTGGCCAACGTAGGTTTGGCATTGTTTTACGGCAGCTATGGGGTACTTTTAGATTTCTTGTAGGATAGTTTTGGGGCACCTTTGGGATAGTTTTGGGACAGTTTACGGGTACTTTTGCGATAGTTTCGGGGCAGTTGTAGGGTAACTTCGTGGTACCTTTGGGATGTTTTGGGCTAGTTTTAGGGCTGTTTTAGGGTAGTTTTAGGTCACTTTTAGAGATGTTTTGGGTTAGCTTTAGGGCTGATTTAGGGTAGTTTTAGGTCACTTTTACGGTAGTTATAGAGCAGTTTTAGGGCAACTTTGGGATAAAGTAATGAGTAATTAGTAGCTCGTAATTGATAGTTGGTATTAGGTAGTTGGCTTTTGGCAGTT
>CM052148.1:7653630-7680562 GCA_028455555.1 Augochlorella aurata
AAAATGGCCAACGGGGTGCTTAATAATGTAATTGGCAAGAAAATTGTTTTTAAATATTAAACATCAAGAAGCAATCTATTTATTAACGCAACAATTTCTCGAAATATTCGTGCTCGAAAAATTGTTCGACATCTCTGATTCTATCAGTTATTTTTATTAACAAATTAAATAGCAAACTAGCCAAGGGGGTGCTTGACCATATTTCTAGCAAACGGAATTGTTATAAATATTAAGACGCCGGGATAATAAATTTATTAATGAACGAAATTCGATTTAATAATCCGCAACATCGAAATCAGTGGTGAAGGTTAGTGTCGGTTACCCGTTTAGTGGAGCGTCATTGTTCAGTTAGTGCGTGCTTGCCGTTTGAATTAGTCATTATTCGTGGTGCTCGCCGTCGTGTGTTCTCGCGAAGTGCTCTGACCCAGTGTGGACCTCCATGGATTACTGCTGACCCTTGATCCACCCTGTGGTCACTAATGGTCATCTTAGTGATCAGTAATGGTTATTCAAGTGGTTATCAATGGTCATTCGAGTGGTCACTTCTGCTCATCTTAGTGATCGCTGCTGATTATTTTTCCAAACTTTTGCTCCCCTAATACACAAATTTTCTACATTTTCGCTATTTAGAGTTACCTTCGCCCAATTTGAACGAATCTTTTTTTTCAATTTTAATCTAAATTTATTGTACTTTTTCCTAAGATCAAATTTTAGTTTTCCTTTGAAGACACAGCATTCGTATTCGTATTCGTGATAGTTGGTGGTATACCGCTGGCGAAAAGTACAAGTCGAATATGTCGAGTGCTTAAGACGGAACACCGAATCAACACTAGTGACGAATGAGGGGTAAACATTTGATGTATCGTAATATGATAGGAAATGTCAATATCCAGTTTGCATACGAGCACACGCATTGTCAGTTTTGTTGGTGAAACAAATGGTTAACTTCTACTCATTTATTTCGTTGATTCGGATGCGTTGAAAGTTTTACTTTGAGAACTTGTATTGTAGATACAGTACAAAAGTAAACGGAACATCGTTCAGAATACAACAAAAAGCTATGAAAAATGCGTTAAAATCCTATGTTGGTATATTTTAAAATAAAGATAGGAAAAAACGAAGTTAAAAATAGTGTTATCATTTTATGATATAAGCTTTGAGCAAACTTTTTGTTCATAGAAGAACTCTGCCTTTCCACTGTAGCAGAATAAACTATACACTGTGCCATCATTATGTTGCAGATGGTGGAATCGAGTTTCTACATTCCGCTTGTTTTCCCTTTCATTCGGATTCCATTAGGAGAACATTAAACTCCTGTTAATGCACTAGTTCTACGAGTACTGTTCTCTCGCTTATCGTATTAATAAACGTTCTAACCCGCTATCCCATTTACAATATCCATGATTTTATCTACCCCCACAAATGAAATATTTTATTGCGCCAGATCCGCCCTCTTCTACGAGCTCCCATTTCATTCATTTTGCCAGACTAGCGTCATGAAATATATAATCGACGTGTTTCGCATTTTATTCCCGCGGTTCGGAAAATCGATTCTCGATGGCGTACAAATAACGATTCCGTTAAACCAACAAAGCGGTACATATTGTGATCGAAAACCATTTATTATCGACGTAGAAAATATATGGCGCAAATGAAATGCGCGTAGATGTGTGGGCGTGATGCACGTTGCAACGGTATTATATTTTACATTCGGAAAATATATCCTCCACGTAAAGACCAATTAGCATGCATTACCGTAGGGATATTAACGAGTGTTCCAATATTACATACGTGCCCGGAAATTCTACCATGATTGCGCCACTGTTTTCGCTTCTAATAATTCTGCAATTGCTTGACAATGTTTTCACAGCTTAACATCGATGTATCGTCTTACGTTGGATTAATTATTCACATTTCCTTTAAAAGGATAGCGATCTGGATGTTCCAGCATTTTATTGTGAACTAAACAATAATTAGTTAATACACAAAATCTGCAGTCGATTATATGTACATATATCTTGCTTTGTAACATGAACTTTTATTGGTTTATTATTCTAAAGTGCAATTCTCCATTTCATTGCATCGCTATATTCCGGAAGCTTTTCAGCGTCTTCCTCAAAAAATGGTTGGTCTGATGTGGTTGTAAATTCAAACAAATAAATTTTTTGAACCACTGTGAACGCGTCTCGTTCTGATGCAGCTTCCTCTCCGGAAGCATATCATAAATTTTGAGTGGCTGTAACCACGTTATTCTCGTGTTAGCTGCTCGTAAAGTACGCAATATCGTAAATGTACTTTTGCGCAGATACGTTTCTTGCTTTTTTTTGAAGCTGACAAGCCTATTACACTGGGTTCTAATTGAATGAATGAGCACATACATACATACATACATACGTACATACATACATACATACATACATACATACATACATACGTACGTACGTACGTACGTACGTACATACATATGTATATGTATATATAATAGTTGTTATTAAAAGAACAGTAGTGACTTTGTAAACTCTGAAATAGTGACAGCGAAAAGATTACTTTTTATATCCTATTCATCTCTCGATATCAGTCAAGTTGAGTATAAAATGTTTTCTGTATTAGAGGAGATAATTAGGTAGACCACCCTGTATAATCATAATTGATTAAAATAAGAATTTAATTCCCCCCCCCCAACAAGTGATTCGATTAGTTATTTATTTGTCTATTAGATTACTGATTAACTGTTAAAATTCTCTCGATCGTGAAATTAATATTTAAATACAGAACGGTCTAGGCACAATGATTGCATACACTATTTCGTACACTGTTCGCTTATTTTTTAAGCGAAAACAGGATTTACGCGATACGTTGTCTAATTGAAATAATATCTTTTAGAAACGAGTCCTCTGTCCGAGGACTTTAACCTAATCGGACTGATCGTAGATGTTGACGAATTCTACGACGCAGCAGTCCACTGGGCGGTAAAACTTTAGACGGTGACATCGATCCAATTCGAAAACACAGCCGCGTGAAACCAGGTTGGAAAACAGTAAACATGGGATCAGCACGCGAGCTGGTAAACAACAGGCTGATACCGTTTCTACTTTGCCATCTGCAATTTCGCTTTTTCGTTTTACGCACCGAGTGCAAGTAACGACGGCTGCATCTTCGCCGATTGCGCTGCCCGGTTTTTACGCGCGCATCTTGCTCGTGCGCTTATTCTCTCGCTCCCTTCGAGTACGACTTGTCATTCGAAAGTTCTTTGTGGCCGCTATTTCTCCCCCAAGGCGAGTCACTCTACACGCTTCATATTTATGAAGTCAAAAGCAATTAACGAGATGGAAATCAGCAAAGATGCTTTACTTTTCAGCCGACTCGCGTTCAAAAGGCGCAAACAGAGGAATCCTTCCGCGTGAAAACGTCTCCCTTGAATAATGGCGTCTGGTATGCGAAACTCGTGTTTTCTTGCTCTGCTTGCCGGGAATATTGACATCCTAGCTTAAAACTTCGGAATACATGGAATCTTGGTTTTCGAAAATTGTAGTAAAAATCGAAAAAGAAATAAACTTATTTAGAAGTTCATGGTAATAAGTTAGTTGTCAAAATTGTCCGAGTGACGTTAAAATTATGTAGCTCAAAAGTAATCTTGAAATAAAAGCTAAACTTTATATTAAATACGAAATAATTCAGAAAAACGTAATCATTATATATCGAATGTTTTAAGTATTTTAATCTTTTCATCAACTCTCTGATATTTATTTAAGATGTTATTTGAAAGACAAATTTCCAATTTATTATTTTACCAATTATTTCTACAACTTTAAGTAGTTACAATCTACCAAATAAGAAAAATAATTTAACATTATTCACTATTAAACTTACCGCACCTATTAATTTGACCGACACTTTTAATTTAAAAAATGTTGAAGTTATAGAGATTTTCTCGGTGAACCGATGAAATAAACGTCACAGTTCAAGCATATATTATAATAAAAATGTCGAAAGATCTAAATAAATTGAGTCTTGCATAAAATATTTCTGGCAAATTATTATACAAAATAAATTTTCTAGTATTTATTAATTTTTAAATGTGCACGAAGTTTTAATAAAAATGTTTCTCGTCAAAGAGTTGTGGTTTTTAAGAAAGTAGATCCCATATTAGACAAATTTCTCTCGTCTGCTGGTAAAGTTTCGACTCGCGAAACGAGTTTGGATGTGTGTGGGTACAAGATAAGTGGAAAATGCGACGACAGAGGAATGATCGATCCGCGTATTACGATGAAACTGGCTTCGGCGAGGCGCCGCGCCGCGCCGCGCGCCGTTAGGTAACGTGCTTTGTCGCCCGAATCGGCTGCTCGTTAAAAGAGCTTCACTCGTAAAACAGGTTACGCCGAGCCGTGGGACGCTATTGGTGAAATTTATGCGGCGCACTCGATTCTGTTGCGCCGCTTTGACAGTCGGTTACCTTCGATCGTGGAATAGCGCGGATTGTCAATAACATGGTCGCCTCGGAACGTGTTTTCTCAACGAATCGCCCAGCTTCGAAGCTGTTTCGACTGTGAACGAATTGTTTTCAAATACATACGACGAATGGAAGCGAGAGCCGCGGTTCCATGATCAGTGATCCGCTCAGCCATTTCCTCCCGATAGAGTGTCGCATGTTCGCGAATTTTTCATTCGTTAGATAAATTGCTTTCACCGACATCGGCTACCATCGATTGTCGGATACTTTTCAACGGAGAATAACTTTTCTAAAATAAGACCAACATTTAGTCATTTTTCTGATTTCTATTGAAAAAGGTAGGTTTTACTTCTTAACACCTGTATTCAAATTTTTAATAGAGTCTCAGATAAAGTCATCATGTTCAATTATAAGAAAACTACTCTATTAGTGCGTTGCTAATTTCTGCTTAAGATTTAAGAAATAGGTTCTATAAATGTGTGCTAATCGCACAGGATGAGTCGTTTAAATCGTTTACCTTATTCTTTCTTGTAAACTAAATGTTTTATAAAAAAGAAACGTTTCAAACAAGAGTTGTTTGGAATAAAGAGGAGCATACACGAGAATTCTTATATTTGTTATGCTTATCAACTAGAATTTTTGCGATTGAAAAACATTGGACGGTAACAACTAGGCTGTAGATTGTATCCATTTATTAGAAAAGTGAGTAGATCGTATTCGCAATAGCAAAATCATTTAGATAATTTAAAAATATTATTGTATTGTTGTCAACTCGCTAAAATTATTTAGAAAAGAAATTAATGTCTAGTAATAACGGAAACATCTTGCATAATAATTTCTTGAGAAACTAAATTATGTCCTATTGTAAAATGCTGCGAGGGTACCGAAAATTGCGACGTACTGTAAATAAGAATCATAAAATTTCGGAGAATCGATTTGATGCATCCGGGTGAATCGTAGAGAGAAGGAACATTTTAGTCCAGTAAACCATAGTGCGCAAGTTTCGAGGCAAGAGAGTGGAAACACACTGAAAATTTCTTCGCAAGCTTGGGGTTTCTGCGTGTTTCAGCTCGCAACTTTTGTTGCGCCTGTTCCAAAGCACGTGGTGCGCTTAGAGTCGGCTGATTAATGAGACTACACACTACGGTGGTGTGAGTTTTAGCGTGCGGAACGGTGAATGGAATCTCGAATCGATAGGTATGCTCGAGCTGACCGTTCCTATTACGCTCCCTCATCGTTGCTTTTAATTTATACACTAGACTTTGATCGGGAAAGAAACGAGCGGGATTCAAAACACGGTCTGGACCGCGAATCCGACGCTTGAATTACTTTCCAATCTGTTAATTGAATTTCTTAACGGGAACAAGACCGGGAGTGAACGAACAAATCGAAGCGAACGATCGCCATTCATTTAGGTACGAATGGAAGCCTTTGCGAGGAGCAAATAATTCGAGCGAGTATCGGTCGCGGCAATATTTTCTTTCAATTAGCTGCGCAAACTTGGAAACTTCGACGCAAGCAGGTTTTAGTTTCCAAGTGCGTTGCTCTTAACAATTTCTCTCGGAAGTATCTTTCTCGATGAAAGGTTACCATATTTTTTCATGTTAATCGTTATTAAATTGAAATAGTTGGAAGATTAAAGGAAACTAAGATTGTTGAGACACTAATTTAAACTTATCGAAATGTTGAAAGAAAGAAATAAGCTTGTGCCTCGCTTGTATGTCTTGGAATCTATGCAGACAATTTTTATTCTACGTAGAGATCCATTGAAATAGAGTACTTTATGGATAAACAATTACTAGAGCTGTCTGGGAATCAGGAAGTGACGGGAGGATATCCGGTCGAGTCGGGTCGTTTTCCGAAACTATCCCACAATTTGAGAAAATTGAGCTTCCCCGGTACTTCGAGATTCTCCGGAATTTTTGGGACGCGGGTAATGTCCCAAATTTCCGGGAATTTCGATAGTCTCGAATCATAAGATACGATACTTTCGGGTCCCCCCACCTCTCTAGCAATTACGCGTTTCAACGAATGTATATAGAACGTACGTACGGAGTTAATGTAGTTGTAGAGAGACAAGCCGTCATCCCACGGTTCTTCCTTTTCGCAGGACAAATTAGCGGGCCGCAAGTCGTGGCTGCGATCCAACGCTGCCAAACCGTGCGCGAAAACATGCACACTGTCGTACACCAAAGCTGGTTCTGCCTGAAACATACGTTTTCCTTCCTGTGAAAAGCTTTTTGGTTACGCGACTAATATTTTTCTGTCACGAACGCTTCTTGATAGTACGCGCTATACGAGATCGATCGAGAACTCGTAACAATTGATTTAAAAGCACATTGCACGGTAATTTATGGTACGATAAAACCTCTTGATTCTATGGGAGAGCGGATAGAACAAAGGTGAAGCGTAAACTCCCTGCGGGACGAGCTGTTAGAGCCCATATTTTATTAAACACTGGCAGTCAGAAATACTGGAGGATGAGGACTTTAAACAAATAATGAAATGGCAACAAGATATTCCCTTCGAAAAATGATACTTTCCTTGTGGAGCGAGAAAGTTGTTTTCTATCAGATCTTCAATGGAACTTCGCATAAAACTATTAATACTTTCTTATCGACCAGATTACCGAATTCATTACTCTAATCATCAACCTGCATATAGTACTGTCGTTTAAAATTTTTAGTGGCGTATTAGCCTATCTTTCAAACAATACTAGAGTTTATTCGTTAAAAATCGTTCCACTCGATAAAATTTATTGGGTTGTTAGCAGTTACCGGTACAAATGTGGTCAGTGCAATTCTGTGAGTGATAACAAGACAACAATGCATAAACTATAAATTTGTCCAAAATAGCCTTTTGCAGATGCGAAAACTTTTACTATCTAAAATCATAGCGTAATGTTCAAGTATTCTAAAACTTCTGTTTACTAAATAGTCTAAGCGAGCTCTAAGGTTAGTACGCCGTGTTTAATAAAACAGTTTAATAACGAAGATAATCAACGAAACTAATCCTGACAGCGATCGTATTAAGTCCTTTGTTAAATTCGAGGCTCGGTATTTTAGGTGGTATTGCGCGCTTTCATGGGTTAACTTCGAGGACGTACTTTTGGCACAGGTCTCGCACTTGGTCAAAGTTCACGCAGTCGTTCACGTAAACGCAGAGAATTATTTTCCGTTCCGTTGGGCGAGCGAACGAATTTCGGGACGCTCCGCGTTTCCCGATAACCGCGATTTTCGAGGCAGGCATGCCTAAGAGTTACTTGAACTTTCCACCAACCTGGATAACTCCGGTTTTGTTAAGGATCGCTGGACCAATCGGCTGGAAGCGTTCCATCTGCCGGAGAACTTCAGCCACCTTTGGCTCCTCGAGGTCCACCAGACGGAACGCAGTCATGTTCACGCTGTTATACTTGAAATCCTCGAGATCGAACGTTTCGATGTCCTGAAAGCAGAATTTTTCCAGTCTCGATGAAAGGCACAAATGTCGCTCGCCCGGTGTTCAAAACTGTTCCGCTGTGACGCGACGCGAAATCTGCGATTCCGTACACGCGTACGAATGAAATTTTCCGGAAACAGAGTGTTTCGCATATTAACGCTCGCTCGAACATAAATCATGTTATTCTCGAGCCGAATAAAATGTTTCGCGATTGATAACCGAGTGTGCATTTCGTAATTAGAACGCTAGTAGAAACCGTGCGGCCGTAATAAAGTTCTGGAGCCACGAACGCTGACAGTTGTAAATATTGATGGAACGGTTGAAGCGGCGACTCTATTAGCGGCAAATTGAAAAAAATAAACGACGTCATATGTACATAATCGTAGATCAAATTGTCGACTGGACTCGCGTGACTTGATATTAATTAATTAGGCTATTTATCACGCAGCCTCGCTGGACATTTAACAACGCCGCGTTATCCAAATTTATTGATATAAGGGGCCGGTACCGAAAAGTGTCAGGTTATTTTTCATGTCGTATTAAATTGCTCGTTTGTAAAGCACGTTCTAACATACATACGGGCTGACTCACCAAACACAAAATTCCTTTTCTTAATTAACGCTACGTTTATTTCTATTCTCGTTACGCGATAACTAAGGCCAAGAGGAATTAAAATTAATCTAGAATACTACGACTTTGAAATGACTTTTAGAAAAACGTTCAACAGAGAATATTTTCATCAATAGTATGTTTGAATCAAGATATCGATAGAACCACTTCCTATCAAGAAATCTTTATAATATTTGCAATTTGGAAATAAAAAATGTGAAACCTGTTTGACATTAAATATACATATTCAACACCTTGTAATTCCTTTTCTTCACAGTTACATTCGTTAGAACGTTTCGATTGTAATAATTTCTCAGAAGAAAAATATAAATATTTATTTCGTACCTACATTTCCGTGAACGTTTAAACATTGATAACTAGGAAACAACGGAACGGAACAACATTCTTCCTTAACAGGTTATCGTTAAGAGACTCCGTCATGAGTCAGACTCGAGACAAAAGGCTAAGTATCCCGACCTGCAATCCATCCTGAAAGAAAGTCAGCTTGTATTCGTGTTTGCTTCAGACACCGAAGTCTTTAAATTGAAGCGAATTGGTCGGCAAATTGTCGCTGACGCAATTATCGTCTACCAGTTCCTTGACCGGCCAGACATCATCATAGTCTTCGACCAACAGTGCTGGTCGGTCGGACATGATTTATAATTACTATGGGATGACGCATCGCCCGACTCGGGATCGTTAAAGTAAATAATGTGGATTTCAACAGGGTCAGCGAGTCGCGCAGCTGCGTCGCGGAGTCCGGACGACAGATAAAGCTAGCTTCCGGTTCGTAGCAGCTAGCCTCCATCAGCCTTGTCCCTTACTCCACTCTTTTTGGGTCCTCCTTTCCTGCCCCGACCGCGTTATTTCCCTCTCGAATTGTGATATCGTCGCAGGAAGTCGCGCCGCGTTCCCGGCAAGTGATTTATTCGGGCCGGGGTAGTTATGTTTATGCAGCGCGTGCCGAAATCGACCGCTGGGGATGCAACGGGCGCAATGAAAACCGCGCCGCGTATATTTTAGACTGTGATAAAATCAACCAAAGTTTTCCATTTTCCAACAGAGAATTATTTTTCTTCGGATTCGTCGCTGGATTTATTTCATTTATTCATTTATCAGCAATCCTGTTGTTACTAGCATTATTAGCGACTAAATATTGAGAAGAATCTCTAGAATCTTAATACCGTAGCATCGAGTTTTATGCAAAATATTTTATATCAATTATAAAAATAGCAAATAGAATTTTATTTCTTCCCTTAATAATTTTGGCAAGTTGTGAATAGTGTAATTAATGTATGCTGTTTTAAATTATATAAACTTATATCTAAAATAATATTTGAAATATGGTATTGTTTAAACGACATTGGTAATAAATGAGTCGTATCTTAAGAAATAAATGGGTAACCTAAGCAATGACAAATACGAAGGATGTACATAGCATGCCATAAACAAAGCGATATTGTAAACTTAAAAAAAATTCGGTATTACTATCTCAGATATCGTGAGTATTTCGAATACTTTTGTTTTCATCAATAGTTTCCCATTGCCATTATTAAGTTGATTAAACGAAAATAATGGAACAAATTATGGAACAAATTATTGGAAAAGAAATCGAAATAAAAGTGCTAAAGACCGTCAAAGGACTTAGAATTTGACCAATCATCTACTATTCGAATGCTGGAGGTACCACGCCCACAGACAAAAATACAAAATAACATGAAATTAGCATTGAGCATGAAATACAAAACAAGTACTGAACTATAAACTGGTATCTTGCTATGAAAATATATTACGACGTCTTTTTAAAAATTCTATTCATTATTATAACCGTACTTTCAAGAAATACATGTTTTTAAATTGGTGGAAATATTTTATAGAAGAAAACAAATATTTAAGTCGGTCATATCATGGTCGAAGATTCTATTCACCCTAACTTGCTGATAGATCAACGTGTACTTCAGTCAGCAGTAGCATCAACAATAGAGTGTGCCCACATTTTCATAAGATTGAACTATATACTAACCTATGAACTATAATACAAATAAAAACTTGATTCTTTAATTTCGCTTATTCAGAATTTAAATTCGTTCTGCATCATATTTTGCAATAATCCCGGTAGTGTAATATTAAACAACAGCTCCACATTTTAATATTGGGATTATGTAACGTTTTATTCTAAAATGAGAGACAGCTCGTACGTGATCGGTATTCGTGGACAGTAAAAACACTCAGGATACAGTCTACAGGATACAGTCATATGAATTAATAAATCTTTAAATATTGTATGAGAAATCGCGTCCTAAATTAAAGAATTGTATTATATTAGAAATATATTAACAGAAGTATCCTTTTTACTTATAGAAACATACATTTCATAATCGTATAATATTTAAAATATATTTTGTATAAAATGACATCATTTTGAATTTAGTTGCAGGGTGTTGCTCTCAACAAGCCTATGTTCAGAAATCAATATTTTGGATAAATATTTGCTGACGACAAGCATTCTCGTTTTTTAAATATTTGACATATTGTATTTGTCGAACGGCCGACATTTATATCGTTGGGATGAATCAAAAGTAGAGAATGTATTTTAGCAAATATCTAGGAAGCTAATAAAAGTAGAATTCAGCTACACAAATAGATTCTAGATTCCTCATTGACATTAATAAATAGCGTAATTTTGTTTCGTTTTTCTAATTTTAGTTTTCCTAATTTTAATTTTTCTTATTTTAATTTTCCTAATTTTAATTATTATACCTTAATTTTAGTAGAATTTTAGTAATTTAATTTTACTCACTTTCCAGAAAATGTGAGAAAAGTTAAATTACAATAATCTTCCTCGTAATGTGAAAACTAACGTTTCAATTTATCTGTATTTTATATTTTAATACGTCTTTTCACATGCAAATATCGAGAGGGAGGAATTAAAATCTGACTGGTAAAGTTAACAAGGAAGATGGAACATTTTAATATGTTATTGAAATAAATACGGACATCTTTTTAGAATCGTACGGCATATTAACCACGCGCGTGTACGTAATGACATTTCAAAATCAACATCCCTACACGGAACGGTTCGGCTCCGACCGAATGAGGGAGGGGGGCACGCACGGTGTGGATCGGTGCACGGTTCGGGCATCATCCGGCCTATCTGAATCGTCACACGTCTTTCTTTTATTAACAAATTTAACATTAATTATCTCAGAATTTATAAGCTGTCGGTCCTCCAAACCGGGCATCGTTGTATTCAGCTTTACAAACTTTATCACTGCACCGAATCTCATCAAATTCGTGGGACCTCTTCTTATAAGCACAGCTGACGTTAATCCTAACGGACATTCTTACGCGTAGTTGGATTAAAAGCCAGTATGCGCGCGAAAATTGAAGCTTGATGGCGTTGAGCGTTCTAGCTTTCATGAACCGCATTAAAGCGAGCTTCATTAGCTTTCCCCACAGCTCTTAACACATAACTCGTTGGTTTAATACTGTACAAAGATTTGCGATTCACGGTCAAGAATTTATCTTACGAGAAATAATATCAGATAATATCTTTAGAAATTGTTATAGCTTCATCTTATGTTATAAGTAGCCTGGTAAGTGAAGAACGTAAACGAATACTTACGAATGTGGTGAACATGTAGTGGTATCTGTAATCGTTCATCTGTAACTGGAGTATCTGTAACAAAGAGAAAGACGTCTGATCAGTGGGTCTGTCATCGTCGCTTCGATGGAAATGCCGTGTTTTTCTTTAATTTACCCTCAGTCGGATCGCCGAATGTGAACGGGATCCATACGGATAAGAGGAGAATGGAACGTTTCGCTACGGGAAATTGTTAAGTTTCGTGACACGAGTAATAGGTTCGAAGCTTGTAGATAGGCTGCTGCGATATCTATTCGAGTTTGTAATTTACTAGAACAATTTATACGTACAGGAATGAAGTACTTATCGGTCCCAAAACCCTAATTCGCAAAATATCTTGGTCAAGTGGTATTAAAATGTTCTAAATAAAATGTCGTCCATAAAATATTCGTTTCTGTGATATATTTAAAATGTATTGAACTCGTCATAACGCGAAAACAGTTATCTGGTGAAGAACGATGTATACCTTGATATTCTCTATTAAATTAAATGACTTATAAACGTGTTGTATGTAAATAAAATATGAAGCGAATGGAACATGTACATGTGTGTAATTACACTAACTTACACACTTGGTTAATATTCATGTTATTTGTAGAAAAATGGAGATCGGAAAAGGTGTTTCATTTTACTAGGAAAATAAAGTTGAACAAAAAGCTATTTCTGAACAGTTCCGAATAAATATAGTTACTAGTATATAACCAGCCTTCGATACGATACTATTTGTTTATTTGATTCATATAGGTGGAATTCAAGATATTTCTCTTCGAATAACAGATGATTTAATGGGCACGTTCACTTGCAGAGATCGTTACTTCTTTACGAAGAGATGCTTTGCCCTACTGTTTGGTGCAATGCATTCCTCGAACGCTATGGTTTCTCGCTAAACGTATTTCCATCGTTTTTAATAGCATTCAAGGCGGCGCACTTCATCATCCCCTATCTGTGCCAGTAGTTTCACGCGTCGATCTATCATTGTACGTTTCGAGGCCGGAATGTAGTCGGACGTAAGCGAGCCGGCATGAATTTCCTTCAGGAGAGAGCGTGATGGAATCAAAGAGCCAGAGAAGGGAAGAAGAAAAGTGAAACGCACAAAGGAAGCAGAGCGTAGAAGGGGTGGATGGCCGGATTGCAGGGGAGCCAAGACGTTTTTTGATTACTCAAGCAACGATGGGATATCCGCTGGAATCCCCCCTGAGACGCGGCATGCAAATAACGGGTTTCCTTCGACCACGTCTGATTTCAGATTGCCTGCCGCCCAGTCATGGAGAGCCCCGGATTCACCCCGAAACGATTCGCCTGGCGAAATCTCATCTGGCTATCGACTTCTCGCAATAAAAAAGATTGCCCGAGATTCAATTAAAACCGAAGAAAATTCATGATGCCCAGTGAAGAACGGCGCGATCCAAAGCGGATATGAAAACGTTTTTAGCCGTTTTATTGGATCGTTCTCCTACCGAATTTCATCCCTTTCATTTTGATTTATACAGAAAAACAACTTCCTGCCGGTGAAAGCTTCCCTCAAACGAATAATCCTTGGTTTTAATATACCATTGATGTAACCTGCTCGTCGCTATCATTTCGGCTCCAAAAAATGAAGCGAATATCGCCATTTCAGTCGCGACGTTCGCATGGTTGTCACGTAACGTAAACGAAAATCGAGTTTCGGGGACTACAGGAATGCAATTAAATCCTTTTCCGATAGTAACAATCAATATCTTTGCCGATTATAATGCCGAGTTTTTCATGTGAATCATGTGTCCCGTTCGAAATCAATTCGAAAAGCAATCATCAACTCAAACATGTAAACATGTACAATGAAAGGTTAGTGCTCTGCATTGATGATTTTCATTCGGAAGTATTTGAATCTGCTTTGAAATCAGCCAATATTACTTTGAAGTTGGATACCAACGTATCATGGTTTTGTAACCCGTAACTGGTACGATGATTTTCTCAAATGTATTCACCTTATATTATTCACCTTATGATAGAAATCAAATAAAAAGTGTCCAGCGTACTACTCAAGGGTTAATCTAACTTCAGTTTTAGTTACTATGCGATAAAAATATCTTGTTGTAATGTTTAATGTTATAATTGTAAAGCAGATTCACTTTTTTTTTGTTTAAATATTGAATACATTGACAATTTATGTATTCAGGTCGATATTTTTAAATTTCGAGTCACATAAATTGTTGTATACCTATATAAAAAATTGGAACTACAGAAGGTTCAACCTAATGTAAGGTATAGGTTTGTTTTATCTATTAATATCACCGTTTGGTGAAGTATAACAAAATGGAGGGTAATTAACAGATTGCACACCTTTATGCGAAATAAAAATTGTGGAAGCCAATTGTAAGAAACCAAAATTGAAGAAAATGACATTTCTGCTTTTAATAATTCTAATAAATTCAGGAGAAGATAGCAATATTCTTTAATTGTTCTGCTGCGAATACAATTTGGCATTTTAAGTAGTCATTTCTAATATAAATGCATAAAATCCGCAGTGTAAGTGTATACTTAATTTGTTCCTAATGAGCTACAGAAGTTATAAATGTATAATATTCGCAATAAAATTAATGGAGGACTTACTTTCTTTATTCGATTCAGAAAGTTGAAGTTCCACTCAAGATTTTATCCAATAGATGTCTTACAAATATACATTATTGCACAAGCAGGGTCGCCTAAGTGTTATACGGGTCCGATAGCACTAATCCAACATTCGATCGTCCTTTAACAACGTTTCCTGGAATATCTGTTAGAGTTCGCATCTCCTTCACAAAGTCAGCGTTTCTCTCACGAATCATTTTCACCTACTCAGCGCTCCTCTTGGGGCGCCCTCTTACTCTTTCAGAAATTCCGTCTACATGGTTCGAATCTGTGTAACTCTCAATGTCCAATATAACTGAAATGATGCGCGAGTGCAAACATTTCTATGCTGACATAGTATGATACACGATCTTTTAAATATTTTTTGGAAATGTTCTTTCGTACAGATGTTGTGCAATGAAATTAACGAGTTGAACATTGTTTTTAGCACAAGAAGAAATTTTTATAAACGGATTTTTACAAAATGTAGATACAGATAGCATTTTTCTACTAAATTCCTTCCTGCGTGCAACATTTAAATGTATTAACTAATGTTTATTGTTACTTTAAAAATATATCAACTTCTTCAACCGCTTAACACACAAATTCATGCTTCACTCTAATTAATCAATTTTTAAACTTCTTCTGGATTGTCAAAACAAAATCGACGTCATTCGAATCCCTCGAGGTTCGAGCACTCGTGCATAGAAAATAGAACATAGTATTGAATTTAATAAAGTTTATACCGTTTAAAGAGTTTAAAGAGTTAATAAAAAGTAACAGTTATTTAGTAAACGAACACAAATAATACAGAGACATCACTTTTATTCAGCTTCTGTCCCCCACATTTATATTCTTTACCGTATTTTTTTTTTCGAAAGCCGCGTCACCCCTGCACTGCATTATATTTCAACCGCTGCTGTTTCTTGCATCTGCGATGCGAGCGTTATAATTTTTTTATTGACTAGGACGTTCCAGGAAAATAAACAGACGAAAAAAAGAGTAACGCGAGCCACGGATTTTTGCGAATGATCGAGGAACGTTTTCGAGCTGGCTCGAAAAACGGAGACCGGTCGCAGAGCAGCTGGCAATTTCCATCATGCCGATACCTCGTCGGATTATGCAAATCTTTATGCGCGGTGAACACGCGGCGATCCACGGATGAAGTGCTTGAAAATTGTGGAAAACACCGTCTCCGGGCATGCAGATCAACCTGGGTGGGTTTACGGGAAACCGCGCTTCTATTATTTCCGCAATTTTTCCCACGACGGTTCCGATTTCGCGTTTCCTGTGCGCATCGAAATCCCATTAAAACGGCCGCGTCCGTCATCGCGGCGAACGACCGTACCAGGTGACTGGAACACGCGGTTAATCGTGTTTGACTGTCGGCTTGTAACACTGGCAATTTTGGTTTACAGGATTTTGATTGTGAATCCATAAAAACAGACACGTTCCCCGACGCTCCAATCCGCTCGACGAGAACAAGTGGCGTCGTTCGATGGTTCGATCGGTTCCGTTTTCGTAGGTCCCGCGAGTGTATCGCCTCGTTTCCTTTGGGATGCGTCTGAATGCGTCGACTCTTGGAAAGACATAACCGCACAGTGCTTTGAACAGTGTGCGATTGCTGCGCAAAGCCTAAAACTGAAGTTGCGACATTCAGAACCCTTTCTAGTTACAAAATTAGAAACCCTAAATTCAAGCTGCAAAATTCAAATCCAAAATTTGATTTGTAAAATTGGAAAATCGAAACTCCTGTTGTAAAGGGCAAAACCCAAAATTCAAAACCCAATGAATGATGGGAAATAATTTATGTAGATACGATTTTGTTGAATTTACTACGAAGAAATGACAAAAATGATCTATAATATTTTCTCAAGATTTTATTATATTTTTAAAAAGATATAAGCGATAAAGCACGGGTCAAAAATTGCAGATCAACTTTTGAGTGGTCATTGCAAAGACTTCCCTCTAAAAAGGGGACACAAAAATGGATAATTTTTCGGACATAGTTTAATATTTCTGTAATCTTGAGAAGTGGTATATAATAAGATAATCGACAAATTTTGTCAATAGATACTTGTTAAGAGGCAAACTATAGATTTCAAATCACGATACAGTTTTTCATAAATTTTTTAAGGAAAAATTAAATTCTTGTTTTTTTAATTTTTAACTGACAACTAATACAAATTTGATTGGTCACTGTTTTCCTCTGAAAAAGACAACGCTGTCCAAGATTTAGAAAAATTCATTTCGCAGACTGTTGCGCAAACATTATATTAGCACAAGTTTGACAATATTCAACGGTGTCCATTGTACTTCGAGGGAATACTGAAGCAACCTCAGAATACTGATCATTAAAATTGCATTTGCCTATTGTTGACGGAAAGAACCCGCTCAAGGTTGAAACATTGTGCCCGTCAGCCTCCTAAGAACGGCCGATATAAAACGCAGCCTTAAGCATCCCCGGAAATAATGGCTTTTTAAATCGGCAAACAGGAAGCCCACACAAAGATGGTATTTCATGGCGCTAAGTTGATCTAATGTATTTGTTGAAATATTGGAGGGCTTTGGGAACTCCGACCTCGACAGCTCCAACTCCGTTCTCGCAATAATAACTTCCGTCATGCTAGAACAGTTAAAGGTTTCATAGAAAAAAAACAGAGGGAAATATAGGAGAACACACAAACAATGGGCATCACGTTTCCGTACAGAGAAGTTCTAGTAGCAAAGCGAAAACGTGTGGGGACGAAGAGAGTGTCACGGTCCTCCCCGTTGAATGTATACGGACAGAACGGAACAATAAATTGCTGCTTGCAACACCGTGCGTGCTAACCAAACGTTTGCTCGCTTTTGCATTCACTATGCTGCTTTCTATTCACTCTACGTTTAGTCGTGTTTTCCGCAGAGATACAGTGGCCTAGTCGGTTACATCGGGGTTGCGACAAACCTGGAAACGACATATTCTTCGCACTTGGTCTATCCGTCGCGAATATGCCGTATTCCTGTTTAATTTCCTCCATCTCCTTTCGCAAACACGTTGCTACAACCTCAAATATCGCTAGACTCATCAATTCTATGCTCTGGGTAACCTCAAGTATTCGTTTGCAAGTGTCTACGCTTCACCACGTCCTTTGTATTCTTTCCATAATTTATCTAATAAACTGAATTTTCTACATGTCTATCCATTTCGGTGATTCTTACACGAGTTTATAGAAAACGACTGTTAATTTTTTACAGACTGGCTTTCTAACACGCGATTAAAATAATGCGTATTTTAAAACCAGTGAACGTCAAACTTTAAATATAAACCCACAACGAATTTACGATTTAGAAACAAAGTGGATCCAACCCTCTATATACTGATTTGTTAATGTCTTTTAATTTCATTTTCGTATCTTGATCTGTTGCTTCTCATTTAATTTTTAAATCTTGCTTCAAACATCACAGTAAAGTCACGCTATTAAAAGTTGTAAATTCTCTGTTGATTTATATCCAAACGTTGTCTTCCTACATTCACCGAGTTCAAGTTGCATCAATCAATCATTTTGTACTTAATAAAATATAAAACTGTGCGACCATAGAAGGTGAATCCGATGTGTGAAACAAGATATGAAAATTGCGATACATAGCTTACTGGATTAAGAAGACAAAACTACAGAACAGGACCACAAACATTTTTAAATTAATTTAAAAAATATTGACAAATCAGTATGCAACTGAAAATGGTATTCTTAGCCATCCTTTAAAACTCGGTAAAATACACGTGATTAATTCAATCAGGGAATAATAATATTCACAGCGGTATGTGTGTATGTATATATGTCTTAACAAACATTACGAAATTTCGTCGTTTATCAATGCTAATCTAAGATTGAGTATTTAACCGTTCACTGGTTTTATATATTTTCAATAAGCCGCGCGCATCTGCGGCGATTTTATCCAGGATTTCTCTTCGCCTTACGGGCTCTGGCTGGATAAGCAAATATTTTACCACCCACCATGATCCTGCCTAGCAAAATCTCTACAGTTCAAGATTTACGATCTTTTTGCGATGTTTTCTTCACGTTCTAGGACGCTCCAATAAAGTTGAAAACACCCTGGGTAAAAGTATTGCGAACAACAGCCTTTGAATCGTCTGCTTTGTTTAGTATCTTGCATTAGTCCAACAATTTATACTATCGTTTATTTTGTTACTAGGTAAGTCGAAAGTTTTTTTTCTTAAGAAGATTTGTGGAAGAATGGTTGGAAACATTTGACATTAAGACTTGTAACTACGAAATTTCAATCAAGAAACGAAGAATTCAGATCTTGAAGCATATTAAATGTGATCGTTTGTTTCCATTGTTTATTTTATACATATTTATTAGAGGTGGGCGAATACCCGACATTTCGGGATATACCCGATCGGGTCGGGTTTCGTTTGTGTTTAAGGGGTCGTCTTGCAGACGTGTTCCGACCAAGGATGAACCTTTAGAATGACCACTAATGACCTTTGATCCAGTTCTGTGCTCTGCAATGTGGACTTTCCAAATATATGTTCCCAATATATGTAAGGAGCATCTCCTGAAGCTCCTTCTTCCCTCCTGCTGCTACTATTCTTCCCTGTTGAGGCTATTTCTCTCCTATTTTCATTTACTTTCTCCAACTTCGAATTTCGTTTTTCCATTTTTAGGTTACCACTGATTTGAAGGTTTCGGGGTAGTTTTACGGCATCCTCGGGACAGATTTACGGTAATTTTAGGATAGATTTGGGCATATTTAGGGCAGTTTTAGGGCAATTTTAGGGAATATTTAGGGCAGTTTTGAGACATATTTAAAGCAGTTTTGGAGCAGTTCTGGAGCGGATTTAGGGCAGTTTTAGGGCAGACTTAGGACAGATTTAGGACAGTTTAGGAGCACAGTTAGGTCATATTTAGGGCAGTTTTACGCCAGTTTTAAGGCAGTTTTGTAGTAGATTTAGGGCAGTTTTGGGGCATATTTGGGGCAAGACTGTTCTAAATCTGCTCCAAAACTGCCCTAACACTGCCATAAAAGTGCCCTAAATATGCCCTACAAAGTGTCCTAAATCTACCCGCCCCTTTGGGGTTGGCCCCTTTTGGGATCGGCCCCTCCCCCTTTGAGGTTTGCCCATCCCCCGTTGGGGTAGCGTAAATAAGACGATACTGTGAGAAATAAGCTGCGGATTAACAATGACAACTGCTAAAAGTAGCCACGATATCTTTGCATTCCATCCGTATTTGCTGAGGACGGAAGGTTTAGAAACTAAATTAATGAAATGTAATGTAAGGAATAGCAAACGAAGTCGTAATGATGAAGATATCAAGTTAGAGAATCGATAAAGTAAGGGATAGTCTAAACCTATTTTTGTATGTATTTTGCCTAAAATGTGTTTTAAATATTAAAAGAAATATTTTTAATGCGAATGTCATGTGAATGAAGAATATGATATAAATATATATTTGGACACCATTGGTCGGAACACTACGGTAAGAGCACCCCCCAAAAGTAGCGGTGGGCAGATACCCGAAAATTTTGGCCAAAAACTTTGGCCGACTTCGAAGTCGGGTCAAGTAATGCACGAAGTGTCGGTAACTTATCGACTCGTATAAGCACTACCTAACCCGATTTTCATTATTACCCAAATCCGAGAAACATTCCCTACCCTACCCGAACCCGAAATGTCGGGTACCCGCCCACTCCTAATATTTACGTTTTATAACAAATGTACCTGAAATTCCTTAGATTTTCTTTACTTTACTACCTTTCCGAACGATTAACTTTCACTTCTTTAAAATCGCTATGGTAATCTAATGTAAAGTTAACTGGCTAATTATGCTAGTCGATTAATATACTCCCACTGACTACTGTTTAGAGACTAAATTGCAGTTTCATTTGCGACAGATAAGATTTGCCTTCGAAACAAATTTTTTTCGGAAAAGCGTAAGTAGTTTTCAGATATAATTTTTACACAGATTCGGTGGAAACCATATATTTTAAACTGGAAAGCCGATACGCCACTAATTTTTGCTCGATTTATGAACCGTATTATAAGTCGCCTCCACCCACAGTACCGCAATCGACTTTCGAAATTAAATACCGTACCAGCAAGCATTATAGGTCTTCGGTTCCGCATCTATTCCGAGGCTATACATATTGCACGCGCGATGCATCGATCGATAGCGCCGTCCTCCGGCTAGCATTCGTTTTACGGTTCTCTGAATAAGGATGTAAGCTTCTATGGGTTTTCCGCGATGCGTACGAAAAATCTGCAACGGACTCCTTGTTCCGGAATGTAACGGTGTAATATTTCAAGAAGCGTTACAGACACAGACCATACCACCACACTGCTATAAAGGAACTATCCGACCCAGGAATTTGATACTTTAAATTCTCGATGCTTGTTTCGGCAAGTTTGAGAAGCGAAATGCGATGGTGACTTCGGCTCGAATAAGGTCGACCAAAACGACTTGATAAAAATCTTGATAATTTTTATACATTTTACAGAAATTTGCGGACGAATTTCGATCGAGAGTTTCCCGCCAGATCATTTAAATGGGTGTCCTAGATGCACAACTTGTTATAGTTAGACTACGAGGCTGCGGATATCTATGTTAGCTAAAAATTTCTTAATTATTTCTATGTTAGCTAAAAACAGGGGATGATTCTACGTGAAAAAATAAGAAAAGAATTTCGTATAACATTTTTTTATTCGAGGGCACCGTTTTCGAGAAAACCGACTTTAAAGTTTGTTCATCTTTGTAAAGGATTTACTTGTCGTCTATTCTTGTACCGCAGTTGCCTCCGTCCGACAACTAAGTCCTTTACAAAGATAAATAAACTTCAAAGTCGATTTTCTTGAAAACGGAGCCTCGGCCAAATTTTTTTTCTTATTTTTTGCCTATATTCAGGCAACCATATCGGTGTACTAAAAGAAGACCGCTGTTACGGTACGATAAATTAGTGTAACGTTGTAATCAAACTTGAGGCTCATACCGGCGTTATACCGATAAATTTTTCGGTATTTTTAACCGACATGGACATCACATACTGATATTAAAATCGATTTTCTAAATAGCGATTTTCTAAATATTTAAATCACTCTACATAGAAACAAACACCGGTATAATACCTAAACGTCGAAATATTTCAATTTTCAATTTCTGATTTAAACTTTTCATGACGATTGAAACCGATGCTAAAAGTTCATTTTTATGATTGATTCTACTTTGGTACTTTTCGTTTTTGATTTTACACAATATTATGCCGGGCATTGTTACCAAGATTGCAATAAGTGGACATTTCAACTGAACGAAAAGTATTAAAATATCACTGATGTTTGGTATTTAGTAAAAATGAAATATAAAACAGTTCAGTGTAAATAAATAAATAAATGTAAAGTGTAAATAAATAATAAATGTCGTATTCTGCAAATTGTTGGAGGAACACGCCGCTTTTAGATCACAGTACTAAAATGATTCGAGAAATCCATAACTTTTATCATAAAGTCGGATGCGTCTACATTCCTTGTTCTTTGTTTCAAATATGCGTGGAGCAGTGCATTTACTGATTCAAGACGTGTCGATAAATTTTCGATACTTTTGAAAAAGATGATGGAACTTACCGCTCGAAAAAATTGTTGCATGTGCGCTGGGTCCGTATCAACGATCAACTTGTAAATCTCCTTATGCCTCACTTCTCGAAGAACTTGCCTATAGGATCCAGGACCTGCCTGGCGAATGTACATCTCAGTTCTCGTGGAGGGAGGCGATTTCACGAGGTCCTGGAGCTTAAATAATCCTGGAGACAGAATATCAAGGGTTCCTCAGTAAATTCATTACCGTTGGAAATTAAATAAATACTTGATCTTACCATACACATTTTTTAATTCATATACAAACAATATAAGAATGTGTGACCATTTAAGCTTGGAACTTTCTAAAACTGTACTTAAGACTGCTACACAATTTTTATGTAAAAGTCTAGACTCTAGACAATCGTTGAAATGGACGTACAAAGTTCGTGCGCTTTCAGATCTATTATCAGTATCAATTTTTAAAAAACACAGATTTTAATTCCGTCACTTTGTTCCATTTTGTATTATTAAATATAGAAATTCCGTTATATAGTTATTTCCACGCATTTGAATTTTTTTGTAAATGTTAAGGGAACTATTTCACTGCACAACGATTAAAATACTTGTTCTTAAAATTTTGATATTACTTGGGATAAAAAAAGACGTAAAAAGACTCGTTTTCTCACTTTTTTATCTGAGTCTAGAATGAAAATTTAAAAAATGCATCTATCACTTCTTAGTGACTTATGCAGGATGGGCCGGAATTGTTGCGAACGATGTAGTAAACGAAATGCTTCCATTATTGTCAATGTTTATAAACACTATGTTTCTCGAAAACGGAGCCCCGGATAAAAAAATGTTCTACCAAATTTGTTTTTCATTTTTTCAGTCAGTTAATTTTTTCAGGAGTTCCGGTACATCCTGTATAAGTTACTGTTCCGTCCCGAAGACGTAAACACGTGGAGTTTCTGCCGATGGGATTTATGACACGGACATGACGAAGGTTATTTTTGAGGAAAGATCTTTTAGTTTATTTAGCAAGCAATTAGCGTTCGAATTTCAGTTACATCTGCCTCAATAACCGTGACGTGTCGTAAATTAAGATTTCTAAGAGAACTTTAATAACGTTCAGAAAAAGCCTACAGCATGACTTACAGTCTGCAACAATGTTAATATCCACGATACTTTGTATGCGTACGATTTCCCGCTAAGGCGGCCCATCCGCAGAGTACGTTAGCGCTAAACCCGCGCGCGTCCGTCATTTATTTAACGAACTTCTTTTCGACGTATATAACTTGCGGGTCTGCCGCGCTTTGACCAGTCGTTAGGCAGTCGTTAAGCATTCGTTAAGCATTCGTAAAGCATTCGTCAAGCAGTCGTCAAACGTTCGTGACCGAGAAGCACTCCGCGTTCGAACTCCGCGTTCGAAAATCGAGTGTGTGCCCTTCTCTTATATTGAAATAGAAGTTCTCGAAGAAACCCCGAAAGGCAGAAACGCCCACATCCATATACGAATTTTGAGTTCGACAGACGATCACGGTCGAACTTCACTTCTCTATCGAACATCGACGCGAAAGGTTCTGAGATCACTTCTTCTGTAAACCTCGACGCGAAGGGTTGTAGACTTCTTTACCGAACCTCGCCGTGAACGGTTCTACATACAACAGCCGACACTTCTGTACCAACCTCGTAACGATTATAGTATTTCCCTCATTAATTTGTCGGAATACCGCGTCGCGTAGTGCCGTCTATCTACATCGGGATAGCTTCGCGCCTTACAACCGCGAAGACGAAAAAAGGGTTGGTGCGAAATTACGCGACCACGAGACGATCGAGGCTATCGACGACACCGAAAAACACTCGGTCGGCTCATAACAGTTACCAAGAATTACCAAATGTGAATTACCATTTTTTGAATTCTCATTATAGGTTTAAATAAAAAAAAGGGAAAAATTAAAAAAACGAGCTTTTTTACATCTTTTTTTATCCCAAGTAGCGGCAGAATTTTGAAAACCAGTATTTCAGTCATTGTGCAGTGAAAATAGTCTCTTTAACATTTACGAAGATATTCAAGTCATTTAGACTTATGGCACGTCTTATTCGATTCCGCAGTTTTTAATACGTAGCAAATGCTCAATGAATCCTCCAGTTCTGTGGAAGAAAAGTACGCGTCCCAGACACCAGTGCACCGTTCGAAAAGAATTTCTCAAGTATTCAGCATCAGCGAGAGAGAGACATAGCGCAAGCATGAAACGAATGTAGCTCCCTTTCAGCAGTTTAATACATCCGTGATATCGAATTATTTCATAAAAGCACGAGCGCAATGCGTTCTTTTCGAATTGTCGGATCAAATTCGGTCACCCTGCCGGCGCTACTCCATTTACGAGCTTAGCAACGGATAAGAGCCGCAACCGTGGTGAGCAATAGTTAAAAATCTGTCAGACTGTTCCAAATGTTGAGCTGGCTTGACTACCGCCCTGCTTGGTGTTACGAATTTTCTTTTGATTTTACGGAATTCTGCACCGTAGTGTTCCGTCGACAATGAAAAATCATAAGGCGCGCATGTAATACGTAGGTTGATTGGTAGAATTTTTCCAGCTTTTTTTCAACACAGTTACCAGAATTCCAGGGATATTCTCGAAAAAAGTAAAAATCGCAAATAGTGCCGCTTCTATTAACTTCACAAATTGCCACGCGAAAATTTTTCCATGGAAACGCAGCGACTGCCAGGTAAAAAATAATTTTTTGGAAATCAATTTACCATCCAGTAAAAATAGAAGTCAAAGTGGAAGTAAAAATTAAGCGCTTATTGTTATTTGTTCGGCTTTAGACGCAAGGTTTTCGACAATTTTGCCACAATTCGCCGCCGCGTTATCGCGTTTCAAATGTTTTGCAACCGCGTCGTGTACATAATACGTAATTTATTTCAAGCTCGGTTATGGATGCGAGAAAACGTCGACTAAAAAAAAAAAAAGAAAAATACGTTTTAATTATATGTGTTATTCAATACTATACAATAAAACTATAAATAGAAAATATTAGGTTCATTTCTTTACGAGTAAAAGATTTCTGAGAGGAGCATTTGTGTTCACATTTATTGATTTGAGAGAAAATTGATTAATTATTTATCGCATGATTGTAAAATCTTTCAATAAATTATTTACAGGAATGCCCGAAAAGTTGAAGAATAAAGACCCTATAATAGGTGTGGCTATCCCCTCTAGTAGAAATGAGGTCGGCGATTAAAAATAAGAAAACGTTTCACGGATTATTTGACCAGTGATGTTGCCATGCGTCATGACAAATATTTCATTTAATTGCATAATATCATCGTATAATATAGACAAAAATCAAAGTTTATATTTACTAAATTTTGTTCTCTCTTGTGCGGAAATGTTCATAAAATTTGCATTAATCGCAGTGCATACCTGCATCCATGCATTATCTTCCGTTGTTTTATCATGGTTCTCCTCAGAAAATCTTTTTATAGTGCTCATAAAAACTTCAGTATCAACTGCGTCTATTTTCTTCAATCATAAAGGAAACACGATTGTACGTATTGAATTCCGATACAAATGATACTATAATATCATATAACGGTAGCGATACGTTTGCGTCGAAGCAGGCTTTAGGATCCGCTTTTTTGTCGCTACAATTTGCGTTGCGTGTAAAGTATAATACATCGAAACAATCTATATTTCGCTAAAACGCGGCGGTAAGTTTCTTGTTTGATAAACTTGTTTTGATAAATGAATTTGTCTCGTGTAAATTTACTTCATATCAATCGCTGTATTGATAGAACGCGGCGGCACAAAGCTGCAGTTGAATGTTTTTTCGACCGCAAATAGCCGACAATTGCTCGTCCGAAGCCAGCCTATGTATTCCATGCGAAAACTATTTTCACACGTGAGTACATTAGATTAAATTTCAGATGTGAAAATATCAGTAATAATATACTTGAAATAGTGCAAACATAATTGCTGATAAAACGGTTCTCTTCACTAATTTTGATGCTATTTAAATATGTTTTATAACTTGACATTTTGAACAACTGTTTCCTTTGCGAAAAGTACCGCTTTCTTCTAGTTTCCAAAATATTCGCAAAACAAATTTGTACAACCGTATAGCATATTTTAATTTCGTCAAAATCGAAGGACGAAACCCTTTTGCAAATAATTACTAAATATAAAATTACAGTGAGTAAAAAATATATTTATTTTCCATATCCAGGATATATTGTTACCGAACTGCGTTATCAACCAACTCTAAGTATACATTTGTAACTTATAAAAATCAATATACGTTACATAAAAGGATAACATTTTTGCGTGGCATCTAACGAAAAATTTAATTATTATAACGTAAACTCGTTACTTCATGCAAGTGGCTAAAATATGAAATCGCTACGTGTCTATAACAACGACAGACATGTTAAGTTAATAAGTAAGAAGAAAAGAGAATTTCAAAGGTTCTTCAGTCCTTTATTCGTAGAACCGTTATTCTGATTTCCCCTTTCCATTCAATTAGTTCCACAAACTCGGGCCTACCGTATTTTCATGCTCGACGACACAATTTGGCAAGGAAGAATTTTGAAGCGTCCCTCATTTACGGTAGTAGCGAATTTATGTCT
>CM052148.1:7680662-7692642 GCA_028455555.1 Augochlorella aurata
TCTCTCTCTCTCTCTCTCTCTCTCTCTCTCTCTCTCTCTCTCTCTCGATGGCTGCCTAATTTATAAAGCAAGACAATATTCTTGGTCGCAGCGACTAATTAATTCTATCGGGGTTCTATGGAAATCGGCGACTTTAAGTTTAACTTTAGGAGCATTTTATACGTATTTCTGTGTGTTCAGAAACATTCTTCAATATTTTAATGAACATTTCCAAACATCCTCTCAACATTTTTTATACTAGGTTCGTGGAGCACTAAAAGCAACTATTTTATCTTGCTGCTTGAAAATAACAAGTACATATTGAATAAAATTCAATAAATTCCCCATAAATGTGTCTTTATAATTATCGTAATCATAAATGAAACAACTTGGAACACGGTGAAATGACGCGTTTCATAAATGTAGCATTAAATTCAATAAAATGTACGCTTGACAAGGTGCGTTTTTGGAAATCAATTATCAAAATCGAATTCTTCGGACACCTTCAAAACGCAAGAGAATATGCTCGGAGCACTGGAATGCTCGATCTTGAAATAAAGTACCTACCTATCAAAATTTCTTAAGTAACAAGATATTGAGACCTTCTAATCAATTTAATTAACCGCCGTTCTACCGCATTTTCGAGATCGAAGCTCCAAATGCGTCGCTGCAATATTTGGATAAGGATTCCCGTCTTGAAGTTCGAGTGCTAAACTTCTCGCTGTGCTTGCCCGAATTTCAATTAGGTATTTCTATTGTCGAGGCGGGTCGGGCACCACCGAATTCCCTGTTTGACAGCCGGGGCAAGGCCGAGTAGTACACGGGCTGAATTATTATGAAACGGTCGCATATCCGCGAGTTTCTTTGCGCGAAAATCGGACCCGGTGTTGTCGCACGGCTCCAACTAAGAATAGGAACCGTAATGGAATTGTTAAGGCACGGAGCGCAAGAGATGCCACGGAATTTCGATGAGTGAAGTGGCGCTGCTGTTCGGGGAAGCCGCTTCGCGTCGCGGTTACCGATTCGATCGAGACATGGATATTTGATTGCGCCTTATTGAAACATATTTCCGGAAGTCCGAGGAACGTTTCGGAGGGGCGTCAATTCCTGTCGACAAGTTGCAGGCGCCCTGCGCTATTCGACTGCGCTAAAAATTGCGATATTGCACCCATTGTTCGTTCAAACTCCCTTTACAGTCGGTACAAAAAACTTTCGTTAAAACGGAATAACTTTTTTTTATAATTTGGCCGAGCGATCTGGATTTGATGTGATAACAAAATTTAGAAATAACGTTTCTTCACGTTTCTATCCTTCGATATCCAAACGTGACATTTTCTAGTTAAAACTTATTGGAATTAACGATAAGTTCGCGATATCGCGGATCGGCAGAAAGAGAAAGATAGAGAGAGGAAGGAAGGACAGAGAGAGAGAGAGAGAGAGAGAGAGAGAGAGAGAGAGAGAGAGAGAGCGACCCAATGCAAAGCAAACCGAAAATCCGTAAAATCAGAGGGAGAAAGCGTAACGATTTGGAATTTATACTTATCGGAATGGGCGGGCACGTCACTGAGTTTGCCTTATCGTAGCTTCATATCTATCGAATCATCAAAGCGTCAAGAACTGCAGACTTTAAAGCGGAAAGTAATTTGTAGCGCGATTTGTGATAGGGCGGCCTAGACTCGGGAAAGAGAGCGTCTCGACGCTGGGTTATGCGTGGCGAGGCAAAAATCGGTGATATCAAGGGCAAAAACCATGGAACTATGGCAGTATCGAGGTCTGCCGCGATTTTCAGCACTGGCAGCTCAGCATCGTCTGCGTGCATATGACAGGCCGACATTTCGCGTCGTGTCGGCATCCACTTCCGCCGGCTGATTCCGACGTTCTATTTGCATAGGGACGCGTCGCAGGGTGACCCGGCGCGCGTGAAAAAAACGTAATCACTAGCCTGTGTGACACGCTACACCATCCGAGCGCGGAGTACTGTGATTCCTTGGAGAGTGCTACTCATATACTTGCAAATCCGTCGGGCGCCGCAAGTCTGCTTTATTGTTTCGACGGTGTCGTGTTTATCATTGTCGCGTGGGTTTTGTCCCAGGAGACGCGTGGAATGCAATTTCGGTTGCTCCACGGCACCCGCGCCACGCTTTTGATTATGCTTGATGTGAACCAGTAGAGAAGTCACATAAACCGTCACCCACATGCATCTGTCGTCCTCGTTTTTTTCTCGTTAGTCCGCGAAATCTCAACGCGCGGGACGAAGGATGACTTTGAAATAGTAATTTCCCGTATTTATGTTCCGTTAATGAAGAGAAACAACGTCGCAATAATTCGCCGGACCGCGGCAACTGTTTTCGCAGCGCGAGAATGTTATTCATGGGAGTCGCGATTTCTCTCGGAACGTAAACACGACGAGAGATGTTATGTCGCTACGGCGTAACGGTTCAGTGCCCAATGAATGTCCCGATCGGAGAAGTCGGAACACGGATTTTGGTTTCAGATTTCCTATTTCTAGACATTGTTGACGTGTCTGAAACGAGTATGGTAGAATTTGGTGTTCTCGATAGCGTGTTAGGAATGTTTCTTCTATGTTTGCGAGATAAAGAAAACTCGTGGAAACGGGAATTCCGTAGTTAGGTCGGGAAAACATTTAGACATTGGCAAATCGTGTTAAGGGTTAAGGTGGTGATGCGAGTCTGTAATGTGGTCGTGTACGTGTGGATGTAGTTATAAGAATGTAGTCGGGAGTTCGTGGATGTACGATCGATGGAGTGAAAGACAAACCACGGTGCCGACCGATTTTAGAGCGAGCGATCTGGCGCGAACGAGACGTAGTTTATAATTTGTGAGACGTTAAATAATTTCATACCTATATAAGGGTTCTGTAAATTGGACTGTGAGTTATTTCAGGTTGAAATGTTATGCTGTTTGTGCGTATCTTGGGGACGATGAACATATTTACAATTCAACTTAGACAATCCAACGAATTCGTCACATTGCGTTTTATTTTTTTTAGACTAGCTTCCAGTAATTACCATAAATGCGTTTTATTGCATTATCACCGTAATTTCAGGTTTACATGCACAAAGAATGAAAGCACGAATTTGGAATTCTTCGAATCCTCCTAAATTCTTACACAACAATTTCCTTTTATCTTTCTTTAAAGCTACATATTCGAAGTTCGCGATGACTTTATTGCTAAGTCAATCATAAATTGTTAATAATTTAAACCAACTGCTAGGAAATCGGAATTTAGATGAACCCAGGACAAAGTGTACTCAAGTCCTGATATATTCAAAGTGATATCAGGTGAAAGATATTAAAATTATGTACCAGCTACATACGCAATATTTAGCTTATCTCGCCCTAAAAGACATTTAAAATGTAAAAACACCAAATAGTTGAGTTCGGTTTGAATTGTGACTCTCACAAAAAATTTCCAAAAGATTAACCCATAACAAATCACCAACTAAGTACTGAAATCAAAGATAGTTACACCGTTTGTACAGTATGCCCCACAATCCGCTAATTGCATAATCACGATGAAACATTAATAATTCAAACAAATTCGTATATAAAAAAATAAAGAACTTTGATATAGCATAAAGTAACGCAATACAATTATTATAACTATGATGGTTTCTCAACTCGACAGTAAACGAACGCTGCTATTAAAATTCGATTGAACTTCCAAAATTTTCTAGAAGTGGTAAATAGTTCTAATGGAATCACGAAGGATTTTTAATATCGATTCACGCGAACAATTGTTTCACACCTAAAACGGGAATAGCTCGTCAGAAAATATTTCGTTGATATTTACCGTAGTCTTCCTCGTAGATGATTGCTACTCTGGTCCAGTTCAAGAAGGACATGAGATCTTTGAACGCCTTGTTCAGGTGGTCCTGCGAGGGATAGAGGTTTATACTAAACTCCTTAAACGTCGGTTCGAAGTCGACCCTGGCTTCCAGATGCGGTACATCCAGTGCCTCGCATATACTCTGTATGTGGGCGCCCAGAAGAGGGTCAGACGGTCCAAAAATCCCTTGGACCGACCTGGATAGTTGCTTGCAGGCTGTAACAAAAGAAACATAACCATTGATCAGTTCAAGCATCAGAGAACCTTTGTTTGCAGAAAGATCCCAACATATTGGACGATTCGGAAAATTCTGCGACGTTTCACATTTGTACCTGTATCCCCACCATTTTTATTTACTGCTTCAATTGGTATCAATGAGTTTTACTTTATGAAAAAGATTGCTTTATTGTTTATTCGGTTCTTTGAGCAATACGTACGACTTTTTACACTTGTAAAAACGGAACATTGATTAGCGTCCAACTGATAACTGATGGACCTAATTTTTGTCCTAACATTTTTTAAAGTTTAATTTTACTCAGAGACTGCAGTAGAACCACATAAGTAAGTATAAATTAACTATGGACTTGTATCAAATATATCAGTACTGGAATCTGCTGAGTCGATGATCATAAGTTCGATGAAGTTTTCATTTGAATCTTGGGATAAAAATCTCTAAAAATAGTAATTTGAAATAATATGTGTTGTTTTATTCCTCTTTCTCCTGAATAGTTTGGTATACTCGCATTATTCCCTGAAATGTAGATGTTGGCACAATGAAATGCAATTTTGTCTAGTATTCTACAACGAGAGGGAGTATTCCACCTAAATCAGAGATGGCAAAATCAATCGAAACGGAGCATATATTGTTTGACAAAGTTTTCAGCTATCAAATATTTTCATCCTGGAGAAATCCGAGAACTTTTCTCGACGATTTAACGCTGCGCGGGTGTTAAGGGCCGCATTACTAGACGAGTTGCAGTTTTATATGGAGGCAGGAAGCGAAAGCAAAAAGCTACATAAGAAGCTGGGAGACGGTGCGGACGGAAAGATACGGGGATGACTGGCTCTGACGTGCCGGTTTCATATTTTTAAACCAGGCGCAGTTGACGGGCCTGCATCAGCGAAAGTTGCATAAGAAATTTTCACAGTAGATTTCATCCTTCCATCCTGTTCTCGTCCTGTGTACTGCTCTCTTGTAATCTGCTGGTAAACGTGTACCAGACACAGTAAATCCAAGGGAAAAGGCGAGAGAGACAGGGAAAGTGAAAAAGAAAGAAAGGGAGAGAGGGAGAGAGAGAGAGAGAGAGAGAGAGAGAGAGAGAGAAGGAGGAAGAAAAGAGACACGTGAGGAGCGATTGACGTAAAACTTTCTGACGTCCCTTTTTTCCCCGCTAATAAACAAGTCATCTGGTAGTTCCCGTTTAGAGCCGGTTTTATGAAAAATGAACGTGCTATGACGTTTTCGACGAATATGTTTTGCTTGGAACGTTTGCATCCATGTACGAGGTGATTCATGTGAAGCATTTGAACACCTGAGACTAAATGGTACCTTCCCGAGTTGTGTCATTTTCTGATTCACTTATTTACGATCGGTGGAATTGTTTTATGTTTGCATAGGATTTGGTCTAACAGAAAACGTCCGAAATTTATTTGATTCTATTATAATACTATTTATAGCTTTCACGCCATAAAAATGCACTGTGGGGAAGTAAAAAGAGTTCACCGATTTCAAAGAGAATGCGATATTTTTTTCATTTACAGACGATAATCATTTTCAAGAGAAATTCAACGACCTATAACGATAAGTGCCATATTATAGTTAAGTGCCATATCGTTCACATAGTGGTAACACTAATTTTTTACTAATTCTCAACATTTTTGGATACGGAGGAATTAAAATGCCATCCAGGATGATCATTTTAATTTTCTAGTTTCAGTTTCATTAACCAAATTACTTAGATTTCGTGGGTCGCTTTCTGCCACTTCACCTGCGAACGAAGCACAGGAACGAATCAGGAAGGATCAATTTACGAGCTGTCCTAGGGTCCGCTGCGTATCGGGGAATGTGCGAGAACAATTGATACATTATCACTGCGTCGATCTACTAATCTACGATCTCTTCCGTGGTTGCAGATTGTTGCACGTCCGGTCGCGTTTGTTCCCTCTGAAAGTGATTCGTGGCACGCGTGTGCAGACCAGTAGGGGAACGAGAACAGACGAGCTCGATTCCGAAGGTGGGATTTCAGGGTGTCTAAGCATTCTCTACTTTGTCCGCGCGCTATGAATTATTCACGAAGCTTCCTTTGCTTCCGGTTCTTCGGACCGAGAGATACGACGATCGCCTGACTCATCGGTTTCTCGTTTACGCCACCGGTTTCACTTTACGACACATCCAATATTCGTTTAGATCATTCGGAATTAATCGCGCGGTTCCTCTCGATCTCTGTCAACTACACTCTTCGATAATTTAGCCAGATTATATCACACCAGTGCGCGAATAATGCTAGCTCTGAAAGTGTATACAAACTATATCTGCGCTAGGTTTCACGATCGAGTGCATGGTCTATTAATGAATGCTCGGACGACGAATAAAGCATCTCAGCATCTCAAGGCGTTCGACACTAGCGTCACCTGCGTGTGACGGCAACGATTTTACATCGCAATTTTGGAATTCATACCATAACTGGGGTATTCGGATAATTTATAACTTGGTAACTATGCTGATTATTAGACTGATGTTAAAGACCTATGTTAAAAGTGAGTAGATTCGAAGTCGCGATAGATTATTTTCAAACTACTGTGGGGGGTAAAGTTTTTTGAGTAATGTAAAGTCGGAAAAGGTGGGAAGACTGAAAACAAAGAAAGAAAAAGAAAGGAGCGTTTCTCTGAGGCGGAGGGGGGAGGATCGTCCCCCTCCTGGGAGCACTGTTGCTACCGCACAGTGCAACGGAGAAAAGAGAAGCGGGCCCTGCCTTAGACGCGGAGGTTGTCAACGGAACGATTCGAGACTGTTTATATACAAATCGGGACGGGTCAGGTAACTTGCGAGAAAGGAATCCAACTGTTGGCGAATAGCGGAGGTAGTCGCCACACTACTAGAAAATATTAAGTACAGAAACAAACTTCTGGTAGATTCTTCAAAGTGTTAAATGGCTCCTCATTTTATTATTGAACCGATAAATGGTTACGGGGAGGTCGACAAAACAATTATTCCGTATCTTTTATGTCAATTCAAGTGAACAGGAAAAATTGACAAACGTATGATTACCTTGCGGAGATTTTTATTTCTTATATCTGCGGTCGAATCGAAACAAATACATACACGAAACGACGAAAGTGAAGGTATCGACGCAAATTATATTCATGACGCGACACACTGCGTATCGTATTATTCGTGCGCCGAACGCTTCGCAGGTTAATAATTCCGCGGGGAATGTAATGGGCATTGTTCGTTCCCAGAGTATTGGATTAAGTGCGCAATTTTTAATCAATCAACGGATACCTCATTCTGCATTTCGCGCCGGTACGGATATTTAAATAGGTGGGTCGTGGCCGTGCGAGCGCTGGCGGGACGTCGATGTCCTTGTGAAATCAAGCACGCTGCGAAATTATCGAAAATATAATTTCCATGGAATCACAGGTACTGATATTCTCACGGCGATCGATTGCGGGACAAATTTATGCCGCGTTTGTTGGGATTTATTCGGCTTTGAACGCCGACGCCTGATCGCCACGAGCGTGCCGGGCGAAGTGACGGTGAAATGCCAAAAATGAATTTCGTCGGATCCTTTCGGGGACATCGCGAGCACTTCCGTGATCGATCGGCCTCGAAAATATCATTTATGCATGAGTCTCCTCTATTTCGGCGAGCATCGATGGTGGTAGCCTCGGCGGAAAATTGAGATTGCCATCGAGAAATCGAAAGCGAAATGCTTGTTAGCTTCATGAAGAAAATGCAGGATATGCTGGGAATCGTGGTACAAGCTGAGTGGGAACGAGTATTTCCGGTGGAAAATAAATTGAAAATGTAGAATAGAATTTTTTATATAAAGCCTTATTTGCGAGAAAATCGATTCCACCAAGTACACGACCACGTACAAAATAACGGAGCCTGTTGAACACTGAAAACGCCAAGCACGCTAGAAACGCTGTAAAATGCTTAAGAATCAGTTTCTTGGAATCGTTGGATCTTATTAAGTTAAATTAATCAAATTAATCATGCCTTTCTTGCTTGTGAGATTCGCCCCACTCTTTTCGGTCAATATAATTGGATCAATTGTATAACGTTACATGTTAACAAATATTGTAAATCGATCGAATTATTCTGTCCTACAAGTACATACTTCTAGATGAAACATTTTTAATGTCCTATCTACCTGTAATTAGTTGGTAGCCGACCATTGTGTACTAAAAAGTTCTCATTCGTTAATAAAGAATAAATAATAAATAAAATGTAGCATGGAATATAAGCAAAACGTCTTCGAAAAAACGCTGTAAAAAGTAGAAAAAGTAGAAAAAGTAGAAAAAGTAGAAAAACTTTCTGCGAGAAATCGACTGAAAATGATAGGTTCTGTTCAGCTCCATCGAAATATGCAAGAATATGTAAGCCCAACAATTTTAGCAACAAGGAAATTTTACATATTCAACTTATTTTTGTACAAGGAATTATCATCCCCTCTTGGTTTGTACCATGAATATCGGGATGCCGTTCGACGAAATGAACCGGACTCCGATAAAAATCAGATCTCGGAACGCGAATTGGTCGATTTAACGGAAAAGTTTCAGTTGTTGCTGGATTTTTAATAAAATTGATATTAAAGAGATTCATGCTCGATCAGAGATGGAAAATTTGAAATCCGCGCATAGAAGAATGTGCCCATGCATGCAAGGATGAACACTGCATTTTCTAGCAAATAAATTGTGGCGAGTAATCCTACAATGGATGCTTAATTAATTCACATTAATTTTATGCCATCCGTTAAAATAATTGTCCTTTCTATGTCTGCATGGCATTCGAGGAACAATTTTTATGCGTAATTCTTTTGTGTATTGTATATTAAAATGTTAATAATTACAATATAGTTTCATAAAATTCGGAATTCTTCGTTCATTAATTATGTGATGTTCACGAAATTGTAAAGACATTAGCGAAAAAGGATATTGTCACGTTATTTTCTACTTACTAGAATTATCAAGAGAAGAAGACATTTTTATTTAACTTATGGAAATATATAAATAATGTAAATACGTAGAATAAATATAATCATGAAACAGATCGGATAATTAAATAAAATAAACGAAGTAAATAAAATAGACAAAAATAATTTTACACGTATAAACCGGAAAATAATGAAATAAATATGCCAGAAAAGTATTTAGTTTGATCTCAATGAAACTTCTATGGAACGAATTCTTTTTATTCAGCATCTCATCGAGAGATATATTTATTCTGTCCATTAACAGTCAATGATTCACTGTGTTTTCGTATGAATTCTATGGACCTCGGTTCTCAATAATAAGAAGCTCCTCGATACTTTTATTAATATTTACAGACTTTTATCAATAGCAATTTAAGAGGCTGAAAGTACGCTCGAGTCTTTGAAAGAAGGGGAGCTCGAGGGAAACAAATCGACGAAATTCATTGAGCAAGTTTGATAGCCCCTTTGATCCAACGAGCAGAACATCGCAATGGAAAGTTTCGTTTATTACTCAAGAAGTTCTCCCGCATTTAACAGTTCAAGCCCTCTTTTCATGCTTCTATAAATATTTCTCCTTTATCTTGTACAGAAAATTTTCCTGCATGTTCTCCCCTTACCCTCATTTTCTAAGGTCCGCAAGAATTACGTTATTCTACGTTAACAATTAGCCAGTTTTGTTACAATTTAGCAATTAAGAAATTTATTGAATCATCTCCTGTGAAATAGTTTTTTACAATTTCAACAATTTACAAATAAAATATGTTCTTTTCACCAACACGGTCTGTTTAATGTTAACACGTTGAGCGCCACGTCCGCCATCGGTGGCGGACACTAAACTTTCCGTTTAGGCCGCGTCAGTCACCGGTGACTGACAGCGTGTAACATGATATAGAATTATAAAATTTACACTGTTTTATGGAATTACTGAAAATTTATTTAAAATTTACTTTATTTTGATTCATTACAAGACTAATGGATTTCATTGAAACACGGTAAACATAAAAACGGTTTTCCTTTACAGCTATTACAAAATATGACAACTCGCTTAGTCTTTTTACTGGCCATTGCTCTACCATCTTCTGTTGCATTTTTATCATAACATAATTTACAATATTTCCGTACTTGGCGCGTAACGTGTTGAATGAATGCCTATAGGAATCAGGTTCCAAACGTAAATTATCTTCTACTGCGATTAGAAACACTGCCCCTACAATACCAGCGCTTCTAAGCGGCGCGCGTGGCCTGAACGGGATTGCCTTAGAAATACGCGTGGCGCTCAACGTGTTAACGAAAGGAAGAAATTTCTATCCTCAATATAGTTATCATGAATTCTGAAAACATGGAAATACAAAATACTAATAATTTGTGTAAAGAAGGTTGGATGTTAGCTTTTTGCACATTGCAGCATAAATTAATAATGTACAGTGCACATTATTCACGAATATGACTGCTTCTTTCTGTCAGATTTGTAACATTTCACGAAAAATACAAGGCAAATGCTGACAAACTTTCTGCAACTTGTTGAAACTTTGCCCAACCACCGATTCCACGAATTGACCTTCTATCTCAATTCTCAGCTAATGATTAGGGAATTAATTGGCCCTGAACTGGAGCTAGAGTGTTAACTGATAAAAAGTTTGCGATAAGAGAAGTCGCTCTTGGCTGAAAGTACTAGGAAATTGCTTCCAAATATCCATTAAAAATTTATAAAGCTTGTAACGCGGGTATTAACTCTGAAACGTAACTACCATGGGATAAAATATTAACCGGGCAGTTTGGTAGAGCGACCTGGTCGTAAAGAAGAAGGGAACATCGTGATTAGCCGGCGGCGGCGTTAATTTCAACATGAAGAAGCGAGAAGCAAGATGCGGCTCGCTAAAGCCGGTGTAATTTAGGTAAATGCTGGTCCTGATAAAGTGCTGATGGAGAACTTTTTTCCTACGCCAGTTGAATCTAAAATCCGTCGCAGTGGTTCCCGTCGACCAACCAAAATGATCGCTATATATTTAATTTACTCTTCAGCGTTGCGCCCCTTTGTCGCATCTCTGGCTCGGGTAAGACCTTTCTAATTTTCGCATGCAGCAACGAATGCTGCCAAAGAATAGACTAACCTGGATGATATTATTATCCAACTGGATTTTATTCGTTTGCTTTCTATGAATCTTCAAGAGGGCACAATTTTTACAATTATGATTTACATCTGCTATCGTTTCAATAACGATATTTGAGAAAGTTAGAGGATAATCGATGTATTTTTCATAATTCAACTGTTGGTATTTTGTTAGCTTGTATACCTAAATTACAGCATTATAATACAGCAAAGCTGTCCTACAGTTTGCCCGTACCAGCAGCTATTTTCAGTTCAGGACAAACACCGATCAGCGGGCTCTAGGCCCCACTCTCGAGGTTAACTGTGCCCCTTCCTTAGCTCCTCGTGGAACTTTCCGCCGGTAACGACACGTTATTTGGTTGAAGACGGTGACAGAGGTCGACTGTAGGTAACGCTGAAACTGAGTGAAATACTTGGAATGAGCTCGGACGCTCGGTACATATATAACGGCAACGCGGCGTGCGAGTGAGAGGGGAGGATGGCATGAAAACGTAAACACTTGGCTCTTTCTTTTCTCACGCCCCACTCCGCCGAGACGCTATAGCTTTATTACCGCAGCTTTGTCCTTAGCCCGCGGTTTTGTCATATCCCGCCGCAAGGCCTGTTGAACAGTTCCGCTACCTCTGTTCCCTGCCGGTAGATGGATATCTTTCTCGCGGGTCCTCTAAACGTTCCCGATTACTATATATACAGCAAATTAGGATTCCTCTACATCCCCCCGCGTCTAAGGCATGGTCCGCTCGCAGTTGCTCGTCAACCTTCGCAGGAGTCGGACGTCCTTTTTTAAGCGCTCCGTTACCTGTGCATTTATTACCTTACACCCCGACGCGGCAGTGACGCCAA
>CM052148.1:7692742-7709951 GCA_028455555.1 Augochlorella aurata
TTAAACATAATTTTACGAAACAAATACAGTAAATTCTCCGCAATTGTCCCTCAGCTTGTAAACAAAAATGGACAATTTGGGAAGCGGAGATACGATTATTCGAATCTCGCGATTCCTTTTTATAGTTGTTGATAATCGGCAACTATAAAAAACCAAGCCGCAAGGATCGGATAATCGTATCCCCCGTTTCAAAATTGTTCATCTTTGTTTACAAGCTGAGGAAGAATTGGAGAGAATTTCTGAAAGTACCACAATTACTAGTAATCATAGTATGTCTTTTTAGTGGGAATAATCAAGTGCCAGGGGTTCGACCAAAATTATTTTTGCAAATCCCATGTGAATTGTGCGATGAAGGATGTCCTCCCTGAACGAAACGGGAAGCTGATACGGTTTCCGCAGCTGTTAACGCCGCATTGTTACAAAACCCGCGGACTCTCCGTTAACATAGAAATGGGCGCCTGGAATGCCATTGTACTGCTCGCCACGGAAATTAGAGACGAAGTCATTTGTAGATGTCATCGTACGCTGGTGGTGATCCACAGACTCGATAAGAATAGCTAGACGATAAACGCGGATTCGATGCAAGTTTATGGTTTGGATTTTAGTAAGCAATCCTCAGCGATAGCACCAAAACAGCTTCCAACTGCCTAACTAAAACGCGCAACAATGCTATCCTTTTAACTATTAAGAAGCGTCATATGAAATGTCGAATTTCTTACGAATCGTAAATTCACTGTAATTAGTTATGTGTTCAAAAGTGATATTTCATTTATTTTTACAACGTGAATAGCTTTAACAAGAGTACATGCTGGCAAATCATGCATATTTGTTCAATGGAATGTATATTTGAATTAAAGAAACAATTTTCTTTGACACGAACTAATGTAATATCGAGTAAACGATAAATTGTCATTGGCTCCTTCGAGTTATTATTAAACACAGACAGATTTTCGAAGAGTTAAGACTCTGCAGCAAACTAAATATTTTAATATTCTAGTACCAAAGAATATTTAAATAAATAACATTTGAATAAATTGATGTCCAGCAATGAATAAGCGAAGATTAGTCAATAGCTAGATGCCAAAAATTATCAGTCTTTCCCAAAACTTCAATTTTTTCAAGAATCTTGAAGTAGTTGCAGATGCTTACATCTTCAGAATTCCACAGAAATTTACTGGTTGTTTTGACCAACTTCTTCCAGTACTTCCGACAACTTCTTGTTCTTTGACTATCATTGACCAACTTTCTGAGTTGTATATCAGTTATGCACAGTTCCGGAAATATTTTGGTCGCCTTCCAGCAGGTACCAAAGACCTAAATCTGCAATGAATGCTTACTGACGCGTGAACTTGGTGTCTTAATGGTCCATCGCGATCTGCCCAAGGTCCCCGATAACACCTCAACCTCTAAACTATCTCAGCGATTCTTCAGAATCCAATTTAAAGCCATAGTGGATCTCCATGCTTCGAGTGCAGTGTTTCGTGATCCTGTCATGTATCTTGCCGGTCTTCGATCTGCTACAAATTTTCCACAACTCCTCGAGGTTAAAGTTGTTCTTCAGAGTCCTTCCTGGAGGTTGGTTGGTCCGTCGCATGTACATAGGTCTGTTAGTGCCCGGTATTGACGCTTATGGGATTTGAGTGCTCCTTAAAGGGATCCTCGACCCGCGACGACCTCTAGACGATCAGGGAGTCCTTCGAGTGTCCTCGAAGTGCTCTGAGAGACATCTGAGAGTAACGAGCAGTCACGTACGGTAACGCAAGCAATTGTGACCAGCCGTCAATACAAATTCGATGCTCTAGAAATATATAAAAGCCAAGGGGAAGTGTCTTTGAGTCGTAGGAGGCTGGACTGCGTTCGCGACAAAATAGATATTTTTCGAAGATAGAAGTTTGTTGTGAATTTATCGCCGTCTGGTTGGATTTATGGTTCGCAATTTACGTTCGCCGGCCGTCTACGATCGACTGGCAAGAAACATTGTTATGGTTTCGCAGTGGCTGATTCGGCCCGGTCTGCGGAATTGTTTTGCATAAATTTTGCCTTATGACTCATACCGATCCGCTCTACGTTCACACGCGTGCATATATATATATCTCACAGCTGCTTTTCGAACGTATGCTTCTCGCGATGCAGTTACGAATATATTCGAAAACGGCATTTGAAAGCAAGAAATAATAATTACTTGCCGTTGACCTTGAAATATAATTGTCAAGGTTATTACTCGGAATAATTTTATGACGAAGCATTGGATGCAGACACTATATGAATTAGTTCTTGCAGCATAATAATTGAGTGACCTGGTATCATAGTGGTGTAATGAAAATGTTGATTAATGTCAACACATTGCGGACAGATGTCGAAGATTCTCGTGCTTTCTGTTCTGGAGCTTGTGACCAATCACGAGAATTCTCGAATTTTTACTATTGGTATTCAGAGCGTAAAACATACGTAGATGGTCATTGGATAAAGCTAACAATAAAACCAGTAGTCCATAATGTGTTAAAATGTAATCTGTACATGCCAAATCGTTTAAAAGACGAGTGAAATCAATTATAATGTTTCTATAAATTAACGTAACTCTAAATGATCTTAACAATAAATTATTCGGTTACAAGAAATCAGCAAAAAAAACTGTGTGGCTTTATGAACTATTTTGTATGTAATTGAATAATACGTATAGTATATTACAGATGTTTAAATGCGCCTAACGAGCTTGATGCGCTAGAAGAACTCGCGACTGTTTTTCAGTCTAAACTTTCAAAAAGATAACTGTAAAAATGATTAAATAAAATATGGCTAATAAAGGTAATAATTAAATGTAGACGTGGCAACCTGCTACGATCCAATCCATAAGAAATGAAACAATCATTAGAATACTTTCCATAAATCATTCATTCATCAGACATGTGGAACAGATTTCTAATTTTTTTCTTATATTGAAGCTTTTAGCTAGGTTCTAGGACTCTTAGACACGGCTGAATTTTACGCGGGTCTGTTTCTGTAATATATGAGGGACGATGCTGTTCTCTACGCGAGCACATTCGAATCAAGTTTCCATGATTAAATTATCACTTTTCTTAAAGATACGATACATATACTTTCACTTTAATCATTTACTTTAATAACTAATAACGTAATTAAGTATGTTAGGGAGGTTTAAATATCGCGGTTCATCCGCACATAGCAGTACCGCCGCGTTGTCTACCGTTCGTGTTTAGCAGCGTTGCTATCGATTGTAGCGTAGTAGATCGTTGAAGCTTGTCGCGTAGCAAGAAATGTATATAACCTCATATCAGTGTATTAAATAAACTAAGTATTAAAAACCACTTATTAATATCAATCACGCACATTCCAAATAACATCAACAAAGTAAAGCACGAAACATTCGCGAAAGCCATTATAGTGGCGCGTCGTACTGGAAAATGATATTCGCGAAAGCCACTATAGTCGCGTGTCGTGCCTAAAAGGTTAATCGGATCGTGGTCGTTTCTATTCGAAAAATCTAGTTCTCAATACAACGAGCAAACGACAGAGTTTGCAGGATTCGTGAAAGGATTGAACTTAAAGGGAAGTTTGTAACATTCCTCGAGTGTCGACGGTTTACGCGTCGCCAGCAGAATCCTTCTAAGTAAATACGCGCCAGTCCCGAACGAGCTCAGTGCGTTTTCCCTTGGATATTATTGCTCCGAGAAGAAGCAGCGATCCTTTTTACGTCCGAATTTTCGACTTGCGAGGTTCAAGCGGAAGGAGCAGGATCGTTTCGCCCGAGGAATACCGGCTCCTCGAGGAATAGTAAAAAGTTACGGGCACCCGTGTTCGCTGCGAGCGCTCCGGCTGCGTAACTTTTATCGACAAAGCATATCGGGGATGAAAATCAGTCTTGGGGATGCGAAATACTTCCCAGAGGCATCGGCGACGAATGTTGGCCGAAAGATGCAGCTCTAAGGGTCGCTTGAATGTTCAAAGTCGAGGCGTTCTGATTTTAAGCGAGATAGATATTCTTCCTTAAACGCCTGCCTTTAACACTCCATTGTGAAGCTTATTTTTGCACCTGTAAACAAGTAATTGCTTTTGTTCTCTCTTAATCTTTAATCTGGCACTTTTGAATGTAATATCAGCTGTTAGTTAACTTTCTTAACGCTTTGAGTGTCGTCTCACTCATACGTGGATGACGGAATTATTTGCTCCGATTGGAAAATTAACTTTTCATCTAATCTAATCACGTCTTAACTTTATTAGAATCTGCAAAACGTAAAAACGTGGAAAAAGTTTTTGACGTTCCACAACATAACCTTTAAGTTTTGATTTGATTGAATGAAACACTTCGTTTTGCAAAGTTTGCGAAATCGTTGTGTGTGTCATCATCGTGTGTTGTGTTATCACGATGTCACATGACATTAATTTTGAATTAAGTTTTCAAATTCATTTTAATTATCATATATTCTAATCAAATTGAATTTTACTAGGATTATTAGAATGCAAAAGAGTTTAGCTAACAGTTACCATCGCAAATTTTGGCTATCTAGTTTCGGTTTGATTAATTACATAATATTGTGGGAATTATTGTTGCCGATATTCGGCGTTTAACGTATTCTGCAGCTTTGTAGTGATTCGCAATTTAGAGTCGAAAGTATCTGATGTTTCATATTTTTCCTCCTTATATTTTTCTGCTGCAGTACGTACCTGTTTTATATTAATATTAGTACTATAATTATTATAATTAGTAGCATAATAATTACATTTTAGCAATATAATACGATTGCATCATTTCCGCAATTTTTATTCCTTCTTTTTGTAGATTGTAAATCGACTCCGCAATAGCTAATTATTGTTAACAAGAATTGAAATCCTGTTTACCGCATATCCTTATCGCGAAGATTTTTGTCCAGAAAATAGACTTTGACTTGCACTGTGCCATGTAGAGGACACCAATTTGCAGAAATCAATGTAGCAACCTTGAAATGGCATATTACACGAACATACTTGAGCAATAATATATCCTAAATAGAACATCAAAGTTCGAGCAAGAGAAACCGCAATTAGTTATCCACAGACACAGTGTTAAGTGTTTAAGACCCGCTTAAAGCTCCAAAATAAAAAGGAGTCATGGCTCGAAGCTGACTCGTTTCTATCAGATAGGAAACTCGTGCCTTATCGGTCCCGTGACGTTTCCGTGTCGAGATGCTCGCTCTAGATGTTTTCCAGGCGTTAAATACGTTTCCCTGTTGCGGCAGAGAGGGGCAGGGAGACAGTTGAGGCTCGTGTACGGGTTATCTCTGAGGGAAGAGAGAGGCTTTTTCTGGCGGAAGAAGATGCAATACACGGAGAAGTCGTGCAGTGAAAGTGCTGCCACGTTGCAGTTTTTTGTTGCAGGTTTTTGGCACAGTTTTCGGTTCGATGTGGGTCAACTTGGTTCAGGAACTGGAAAATTCTGTTTGCGCGACGGAACCACGCTAATTTCTGTTTCCCTTGACGGGTTGCGAGGCTTTTGTGGGATCTTTATGCTGCTGAAAGTGTTTTTATGATCCGATCCTTTTACAGACGATGAAGAGCTAGTTGTGGGAAATCGTGGAACCTTTTAGAATTATAAGTTAGTTGCACTACCGGCTAATACCTGTTTTTGGACAAAAACTTGTAAAATCTAAAATTTCAATATGCGATACAAGTTTTGTTATATTAATGCTTCTGTTGGCAACCGAGTATGTACCTCGACGCCTATTCTTTGGATCTTATTACATCAATTTATAAATTCGAAATAAAAATCTGCGCAACGAATCATGAATCCTAAAGATTTAAAATAACTTGTTTATTTTGTTACCAACGTCAGGATTAATTAGCGTACAATGCAGGAGATAATATTACATGTTACTTCAGTATATATCTTTCATGATCAACAAAATTGTATAGTTTACTGAAACTGTAAGAAACGAATATTAAATAATTAATAATTTGTATCACATATTTTCAACTGTTGAAAGTCTGCATTCGTTTTGATAAAAATGAAGAAATGCATATCTTGTTATCTTTATATACAACCCGTGCGATCAAGTGATCGGTAATTTCAAAGGATTCGTAATAAAGTGGCCGAGGAGGAGTTTGAATTCACTGAACACTGATTCAGGAGTAATTCGGACTTAAACTTACCTTTCTTCGATGTTCTGAAGGAGTCATCTTTTGGCACGTACTGAATATCGTAGACTAACGTCGTGTTCGCCAGCAAGGTTTTGTCCTTGTTAATTTTGTAGATAGCATATTTGAATGCCAACTCGGATGGACTGTCCTTTTGATCCTCCGTGAAGATCGCCCCTGCAACATCACCAAAAACGTATCTATTAATAATACTGTAATGCACAACTACACATAGATACCTTTGAATCATACATGTATCTCCACAGTGATTGGACTTGAATCGCATTGCAAGCTGTGCGTCTACAATATTTCCTAATTGGATTATATTAATTGTCGTTCCCATGCTCGCCATCTTCTCCCTAACATATTCATCTTATGTAGCCTAGCAGGAGGATATCATAGCACGGAGTGAAAACGATTTTACCATGAAGTTTACACGATTCACGTTTACCTCTAATTTCAGGATCATAATAAATGTGCGACTTATTTAAACAGAAATCGACGAAGCCATGGTTGCGGCATAAATACGCGAACAAGTCTAAAATGAGAATTCATGAAAAGTATTTTCATCAAACATGGAAGTTTCGGGGCTTCACTGGCAATTACGAAGTTTTCTTGGACCATTCGTTCTTTCATCCGAGTGACATCATTAATCTTAAATCACAATGAAGAAACTGGAAGAAATTTTTTTTCACATTGAACTCGTCGGTAGGGGAGACGGATGAGAAGAGGATTATAATTTTATACATTCAACGCCCATTCGGAGAATCTCCGATAACCAATTTTGTTTCCAGGATGCATATCCGCTTCGATTTCAAAATTGGAAACTCCGTTCCCGGGGAAATCTGTTTTTCTTGGTTACGTCCATTTTATAATCTACCGAGTGCGCGGTCGTGTTTCTCAAAGGCAACAAGGACGGCTATCTACATTTTCCGACAAAATGAAAATGTAAACATGGATTATCAATTTATCATCTTTCGCTTGTCTCGTGCTGATTCGCTGTGACAGATATTGGACGTGTTGTGAAATCAACGTCCACGAACGGCGACATTTTTGGGGCGAGCAAAGCGTCATGAATAGTCCAATTTCTCTTCGGAAATATCATGACGAATGGTTTTAGAAAAATACTGTAAAATGGTTTTCATGTCATATATAAAAGCTCATTTGGTACTCTCAAAGTTCGAAATATAGTTATTAGTAGATATTTAAAAAAATAATAAGTAAATCATAGTTATTAATACCGGTATTAGTAGAGTATAAATATTTACGTTATATTATTTGCAACCTATCGGACTTGTTAAGAAAGAAAACACTTTTTATTTTTCTCTAGTTTGTTGCAACTCGGGTAGACAATTTTTATTGTGCATAAAGATCCGCGGTCTATTGTAGTTATTAGCAACGAATAAATCCTTATCTTTTTGCCGAATGTCTGATTCTACGACGCTCAGGTGGTTCGCAGACATTTTAATTTGCGATTTGTTGCGAACCTGCGAGATATTAATTTGTGCGATAAAATTGTCCACTGGTTACGTGACTGGAGTGAAAGTGAATTTATCCACGTCATGACTGGGATTTCCCTGTGAACCGAAGTTCTTTCGACGACGAATCAATCTCCGTCACTCCGGTAAAACGACGTCGACGATAATTGGCTAACCCGAATTAATTGTTTTTAAACGATCCCCGGGCCAGGCTACACTCTTTCTCGTCTAATTATCGATGTAGAAATGATTAATACACTCCCAAGAGTGTCTTTTTCGTCTCCGTGGAACGAGTCCGAAAGGCTTCATTAACGAAAGAAGAAAAAGTCATTGGCACCTGACGAGGCTGCTGTTTTTAACCTATTTGGACCTATTATCTCGCACGCGGTAGAACTTGTTTAAAAGAAACGTCCGAAGTACCGAGAAGTGAATGATGAATTGCACAAGGAAGTACAAGATACTAGACAGCCAGATACTTGCTAGGAAAAAGGAAACGAGTTTACTTCCCCGGGCTAACATCGAAACCCGGAATCGTCTGTTCTGATGACGCGTAACTGATGCTAACGAAGACGGCGGTTCTCCGGAGACCTTTTCTCTTCTCTATGGGTCCATGTTTCCCCTCTGTTTCTCGACAATTGTCGTTCAAAGTCGCATTAGAGGATTGAGACGAGGAGTCGTAAGAGCAGACGAGTGTGCTCGCATTGGTACATCGCGATCCTGGCGACTCGATAAATATTCTCGGGACGGAGACGTTTCGCGCACCGAGGGAAGAACTTTCGACTTTTTCAACGTTTCGCTGGAACTAACTCGTCTCTAGCTTGGAACTTTTATTTACTCGAACGGTTCGCTATTTAAGAAATTTCAAACGACTGAAAGTTTTGTGCTCTATGGACCTACCCGACATATGCAGCATTGCAATTACGGGGAAAATAATTGGCTCGCAAGCTTTTGCAGCTTGACTGTTGCTTTTTATAATATGTATTTTCGACACGTAGAAATTGTAGAAATAGTAGAAAACGTGGATATTAACAGAAATCGACGAAATCTTTATTATATTAAATTTCATTCTGATGAAATTATTCTATTAGGGTTTTCCCTTGTTAATTTCGACACTTTATGGTTAAACAGTCTACCGATTGCATTAAACTTCATCTTCGATGTTTCTTTATAAGAGAATTTGTTTCAATATAAGAGAATTTGCACAGTTAAAAGGTATGAAGGAAGGAATTTTATTGACTCGACTATTCATGTGACCAGAAGTATGCGTCACACAAGACGTATTCCCTGACACAATATTCCAACAAATACTACTGTGAAAAATTTGAAATTTCTAAATTTTTATTCAATTTTTATTTAAAAAAATGACAATTGCCCGGAGATTTGTAATGCAATTTGATACAAACTCTGCGAACTGTGCGGAGAAGTTATCCTCGTTAGACACTATTACTTTTCGATCAAGTTAGCTGCAGTGGTGGTGGCGGCCAAGATTCTAATATTTCGAAACAATTCCATAGTTATCTACCTCGAGTAGAGACAAAGGCTAAGAGAATATGCGTCGACACGTTGCGTTGCCTCGGGCAACCACTCGATGTCTGACTAATACGATCCTATTCTCCTTGACAGGTGCGCGAGGCGAACCTCAGATGGGTCCCTCGGGGCAACCGTCGAACGTGGCTCCAGTTCCTTAAAAGCTCCCATTTGGGTGCTATCGGAATCGTCTCGAGAGATAGTTGTAGCCAAGCATTGTCGTGGATGCGAGCAAGAAAATAGTTTCATTGAAACCATGTGCCGAGTTTTACGAGACACACTGTTACGTAGTCTTTAAAAAAGTTCCGTTCCACTTGCGCTATATTCTGAAGAAAAAAACGTAACTCGAGTGTAACTGAGAATTGAAATGTATATAAAGTGCTCCAATCAACTCAACATATTCAAACATTTCGTGATTTAATGGTTTCCTACTTTTTGTACCATCTAACTACCTTGTCGTTCGCGATGAAAAGAAATTCATCATTATCGGTGAATTTTGTATCCATTACGAGATTCCCATTAGTAACGTCTTGAAATGTTTCAATTTTATTCTGTGGACAAATTCTTTAGGAATATATCTGTATGGCTCATGCATTTTTATTTAGCCCACCGATACGTAATTGTAAAAGAAAATGATTGTAAAAATAATTTTTAAGATGATATGTACACTTATTTGATAATCCAATCTATTACAAATAAAATAAGGATAATGAGCTTATCAGTGCATTAGCTCTAAAAGTAAACATTTCATTCCACCTCTGCTGTTAGTACACAGGGTGGACCATGGTATGTAATCATCTTAATTTATTCTGCTGCCATTGGTTCAATTGGAAATTTGTTGAATTAAAATAACATTGTTTAAGGAGAGCTTTAAATTTTTGGTGAACCCTTTCTTTCTCGGAGTTACATTAACTAGCTTTCAATAAGTTCATCGTGCAAACAACTTTGATTATGATAAAATTTCCAAAGTAAAAAGTATACAACAAGCTTACATTATTGCGATTTATCAATATTATGTCTCAGTCTGTCGTTAAGTATTGATCAGAATCGGAGATTACAAATTATAATCGCAATTCTGTTAGAAACATGCAAATTCGGTTCGCATGTACCGGATGATTCACGCAATTTGTGCACCTCCTGCAACTTTCCAAACAATCTTTGAAAAATAGAACGAAATTACTCGTTAACTATTAGGTTCAGGAATAATAAAGGTCAATAGCTTTTTGCTTAGAATTCGATATTCTTCCATATCGTTTTATGAAAAATATAGTACAGGTAGCCCTCCTACAACACGGTATCTTATAACACGGTTTCTCTATAACACAATTCGTAAATTGCGGGAACCCTCCTACAACACGGCATCCTATAACACGTATTTCGCTCCAACACGATAAGAAAATTGCAAAGACCTCTGTACAGCACTGTGTGTACTTCTACAGCCGCGGCGAGGGTTGCCATCTTAAAGATACAATGTTGCCACTGAGATGTTTACATTTCCACCTCAGTGAGTGAAACGAAAGTGTCTCACGCTGCTGGTCGGCAGTCTGCGTCGAGCCACGGTGCGGAAAATAATTTCAGGACAAATACAGTAAGACAGCAGTAAATGATCGAAGCCATCGCCGAGCCCACATGTGCGCCCATAGTCCACAGTGACAGCTTTCGCTGTCATGGGCGCATATATGCGTCCATAGCAGTCAAAAGATTAAAGAATAACTTTTTCGTTTTTATTAAATTAGAGTTGTGAAATTAAAATAATATTTTTTGTTTCTTTTTCTTTGTTTCGTGTTGTACATACATTTATATTTTTAATAAAAATTAAGTTGTTTATGTACAACCAAAAAAAAATATTTCTTTTTAATAAGTTTTCGGAACGTAACCCCCTTTTTGTACTGGCTCTGAGTCTCATACAACACGGTTTCACACAACACGGAATTTTCTAGGAACCTATCTACCGTGTTATAGGAGGGTTACCTGTATCCCATTTGAGAAGGAAACGTTGACCTTCGAATCTCCCTTTAAACCACGCAACTTTTCTATTGAAAACCAACGCATATTTTGTAAGTTGCAAGTTATGCACAAGTTGCATGAACCATTCTGTATTAACATGAAATCGGAGTACACGCGAGGATATGCGCAGGAGTGATGAGCTTCGAGTGTATTTGAATTCGAAACTTCGTCGCTCCTTCGATGAAACCTAATCGACGACGTCCCATGATAGTATAAGCGACTGAAAAGTTGTAGGTGGTAGGAACACCACGCGAGGGAATAGCAAAGTGTTTCCTTCCGCCATTGTCCTCGCTGAATGAGCAGGCCACTGTATCCGGCGTAGCGCGATACACTGCCGCGATATGCGAAATTTCCGCGTTTATTTCTGCAAGCACGCCAATTTGAATGGAACCGGTGTACCATACACCGGCGATTTTGCACATAATATTTCAAGCACCGTTCGCTCGTTCAACGCATTACTTGGGGAAAAAAATTAAAATGTCAATGGACCCCGCATGCGGGTGAATCGTTGTTAATTTTCAACGATGCAGAATATATTATCGCACGATTGATTATTCCTTTCGAAAATTGGGGACGCGGAATTTCGTTGTTGTCCACCACACTCGCCGCCGCGCCGGTTGCGTTTATGAATGATAATCGCGTGAATGCGCGTGTCACTCAGCGAAATTTCGACTTTCGGTCGTTATTGATAGTCCGAAAAACGATTCAATAATTCAAGGAAAAATATACCTGGCCGTTTGCCAATCGCAATAAACGGATAATGCGCCTGTCTATAATTACGATTCTTGTATTTGATTCGATAAAAGGTATCCGCAGTAACCCGCTGTTCTCGTTTTATTGTTCCTGTATCGACGGTTCCCAGCTATCTGTGATTCGACCTTCGCAGTGTAATTGATGAGATTGCTTTTAAAGGGAGCGACCTTAACTTAAGACCCGGTTTACGTCTGTGTTACATCGCACACAAAGATGCGAGCTGTGTGCTGTCAGACCCTCGACGGACGATCGACTTTAACGACAAATTGCGTACCGAATATCCCCAATAGTGTTCTTAAAGTTAAGAATACACGCGATCTCGCGGAAATATGGCGAAAGTTTTTTTTTAGGAGACGCCAGATTTTCAAGGAAAATACAAATTGTCGATTGCAAGAAACGGCGAATTTAGAATTCACGTGTTTACATTTTCCTGTGAAAACACCAAACATCTTTCATATTCTTTATTGCATTGTTGTGATTTTTTTGTTTTTCTGAACTCGTATGTCGATGTAAATGGTCTTTTAGTGTTACAACAGCCGTTCGACAGGGCTTCAATCTATAAAATTGTAACGATCGATGAATGTAAGAAATTCATTGCATTATTGACGATAACATTATCGTATCGTAACATTATCATATATTGTAAAATTGAACCTTATTGCTAAACAGGCTACTCTGTTCAATGAAAATTAAACGCGCTGCGGTAATAGGGAGGTAGTGCACAGGCCCACGCATTCTCTTAACATCGCTAACTGGATTAAAATTACTGCTCAGCGTCGAGACCCCTCGTCGCTTCCTTGACAGACCAATTTTACTGAACAATGTTATGATAACCTAGTTAGAGGACACATTAAACAAAAGCATAATAATATTTCCCGCGACGTTGTTCCGCGTTGATTTCGTTCTATTATTATCTCTATAAAAAGCGAAGCTACGCGAAAATAGAATTTTACAGAAGTACCAGTTACAAAATTGCTATATAAAATGACATTACAAGAATGTAATAAATTTTCCTTTCCCAACCAGAACATTTCTTGCTGTAGAAATAAAATAAAAATACCATCGATTTACTTGTTACAATCGTTTACAATACGTCAAATGACAAATTGCTAAAGCAACAGATTTATTTCAACGACTCGATTTTTAATTGACGTTTCAACAAACATGCAAATCTATACGGAGAACAAAATACCAGAAGCCATCGCGAACAGTGAATCCTTTCACGGACGATTTGAAGATTGAATCCATTGTATGTTCCATTTCTGTTTGCATTGAATTTCTTTTCGGGAAGCACGTCTTGGTAATCCGAGAACCGAAAGAAAACAACTGATTGCGGTGGCGCCACTTACTTTTTGTCCCGTCTCCTGTGCACAACACAGTTTCCGAATCCCGGGAATACCGAGTTTCCAATTATCGGAGCAATTCTTCCTTCGAGGACGCATCTTATCAGCGGTGCTGGCTCTCCTTCAAAATCTGGGTTAAAAATCTTCGCAGCGGACGGAATCGTTTAAAGGTCTCCCAGAGAAAGAGAAGGCGAAATCAATTACAAATTCATCCGACCGAGCCGTGGAAAAGTCGGCAAGTAGGAAAGTATTCAGTGGCTCTTTCAGCCGCGAAGAATATCTCCGATCGAATCCCGTTCTCCGCGTGATTTCTAGCCTTCTCTTCGGTATACAAAATGTATAAGTATTTCCATTGAATTTTCCATTAAACACGCTCCCGGAATATCCCTCTTGCATGGAAAACCGGCGAGTGTCTGGTGAATACGTTTGGCCGAGCTGCGGGAAGAAATCAGAGTTCGGACGGAGATGAAAGAGATAGACGAGAAAGAAGAACAAGAAGAGGAAGAAGAAGAAGAAGAAGAAGAAGAAACCGAAGAAGCGAAAGATACGAAAGAAGAAGCCAGAAGTCTCGGCGATAATAAAGCTCCTTATTCCACGTATTATTCAAATTTTCCAGGAGCCTTCTACAACTCGGCGCCCACTTTGAGCTGTAATTTCACGGCGGTATCGGGGCCGCGAGACAAGCGGGAACCTCTCTGAATCGAAGGGATCTTGTACGAGAATCGAAAGAGATCCATTCTTCCATCGCGGAGAATGAAACACGGAAAGTCGCGTGGCGACTCGTAAATGATCCGGGGACGGTCTATTGAATTTGTATTGAATCCACGTAGCTGGTGTGTCCTCCGAGAATATGGCGTCTCGGGAAGCCGGAAGCGCAGTCCACCTTAATCGGTGTCTGGCCCGCTCCTTGTGATCCTGACCCCGTCATTAGCGCCGCGAAGATTCACGCGCGCGCTAAAGCACCCCCGGTTTCTTTGCCTCATCTTGCCTCGTTTTCCCTCGCCTCACCTCGGTTCGTGCAGAATGTCGGGATTACGAGAATTCATACAGACTGCTGCGACATGACAAACAACTGAACCGACTAAAATGGTTGCCGACCACAAAAGAAAATGCGACCCGTGTTGTGTCGCGACGACAACAAACCTTCCAGCTCGATGGATGGCAAGCGTACAAATAAGCGTCTTTCTGTTAGGGAGCAGCGAAATTACTTTTGCCGATAGCTGAAATACTGGGGCGCGTATTCGGCCCTCGCATTGTTTCTTATGTTAAGTAGCAAAAAGAATGTTCTCTACAAACATGTCGAGCAAACGCTTCCGAAAATTCTCGCCCGTATAGTAGTTGTCAACCGGTAACGCGTTCACCTATTTCAGAGTCTTCCCAGAGATGAGTTCCTTCTCTCGCCGGTTCGACAGAACCACAGTGGGTAAACAAGGTATTCGGTCATCTTTTAACACACTGACTGCAGGTGTGTTCCGACGCGGACTTACGCGTGGAACGGGCGATTTCCGTGGGAACTCGGTCGTTCAGTAAAATCACGATAAATCAAAAACCTCTTGGTTTCTTTTAACGAAACTTTTTTATTTTACGCGATGCTCAACAATTTCTTATTACCCCGTGGTTTACTGTACTTCTTGGAAATATTCCTTCTTTTATTTGGTTCGTCGCGTAGCGATACAAACAATATACGCACTTACAGTGACCCATATTTATACGACACCCGCTGTACCAGTGCAAGTCTATCAAATGCATGTATATTATTACTTGACCTGCGTTCAAGTGACAGTCCGGAAAAAAACGTAACAGTATGGATTCCGCAAGTCAATGCGTTAAAACGGTACAATTTTTTTGATACTGGAATAAATGACTTGAATTTTTTGGAGATGTTAGAGGTGCTAGATTGTCAACAAAAAATGTCACGAGTACGCTGGATCAATTCTACGCTCTCAATTTAGTGTAAAACATTATAAACAAGGTGTCGCAAGATTGATTGTAATTAGTTTTCCCAAGGTCAGGAGGTTGAAAATTTTGTTTCAATATACCAAAGTTAAGATCACCTGCCAGATTGTTGTTAACAAATTTGGTTCTTGTGCCGAGAAAAAAGAAGGCGATGCGTAGAAACAAACTTTTCAACTTTCTGACCATGAAAAAACTAGTCAAAGCTAATTTTGCCGCACCATGCATACGTTGTTTCCACTAAATTGAGGGTGTAGAATCGATCTCAAGCAGTAGTGACATTTATTTTCTTACACCCTGTACACGTTTGCCGTAGTCCGCTGTCCCTCCTATGATCGCAGATAGTAATCGATTATTGGCTGAAAACGGTATCAAATATCAACACTACGATGTGCCGTTGATATTCGACACATTGGTATTCGGCCAATAGCTGATTACTACGTGCGATCATAAGAGGGACCGCGGACTACATAGCAGAAGTGGGAATGTAAGTAGTACGAACTGTATTCTATTCAGCAGTGCTTATGTTTTGTGCTCCGCCCTGCTCTTTTTCACACTGTTTATCATGTTTCCTACGTACATGTAGTCCAGAATTAAAAGTTTAATTAATTTATAAAGGGTAAACACAGTTGAAGCAGACTGAGCAATTAAAATGTTTTTCGTAGAAGAAACAGGTCTGTGTACAGAGTATTGTTCGGTTCTAAATGCGATGTAATTAAATGTTAGCGTTCTCCTTTTATATACGACTGAACAGAAAATACAGAGATCGACTTCATCGTTTGTCTGAAACGAGGTCATGTACTATTTTGGTCAATGAAGATCAATATACTGTAAAAGATTATTGATTTCAAGCAAATCTGCTATATAAGTTCTCAGATGTATGAATAATTCAAAACTATTTCTATTCGATTTTGACATTCTAAATAGGATAAATGTACCCATTGTGTAGCATATATTTGAAATACACCTTGGAAATAAAGGATTAAAATAGTTGTCCAAATTTTATTTTCTCTTGTAGATTAGTGTACTATATTTGCATAAAGATTTGCTCACTTGAAACGAAGTAATATTTCATTCGTCCAAATGTTGCTTTCTCTTATGGTGTAACGTACTATATTTACATAAATATTTGCATCCTGGAAATAACTAATTAAAATACTTCATTCGTTCAAATTTTGCTTTCTCCCGTGGAGTAATGTGCCACATTTGCATAAAGTTTTGCAGTCTGTAAGGAGGAGCTTCTGAAGAGTGCAGTTGCAAAAGGAATCATACTGTGAATAGTTGAAGATCTAGAGCCATGGAAACGCAAACTTATCGAACAATTTCAAGATGTATTATAGTCGAAACGCCAACAAGTCACGATTGATTTCCGACTTCTTGGCCGACTTTTGGGACAAGAGTTGCTTATCCCTAAGTACCCATAATCCAACTGGGAGACCGACGCAAGCGTCGAAACTCGAGTTCCACGCGTCGCTGGAAGTACCTAATTCACCTGCCGACCAATACCCGAGTGGTTGAGTTATCGCGATCACGAGCCAAAGCCCAAGGGAAATACGAATAGCGAGCCGGGCCTCGATAGTGCGACCTAATATAAATGCAGCTGGATCGAAAATTATACGGATTCATCGGCCACGGGCTATTGTTCGATGAATTAATAAGTAATTACGTTATGACACCGGCTGCGGCATATGCGTACGCATTGGCTCTTTCCTGGTTGCTGCAATCGACGCGCGTCGACGTAATTCAATTTTGTATTTGGTCACATATACGACCACAATAACCATTTTCAATTTTTCGAAATTACTAATCATCGAAATTTCGAGATGACTTGGTACAACTGTTTATATATAGAGGGTGTCCCATTTGAAGTTACGCACCCAATTATCTCTCGAACTATAGTTCGTTTCAAAAAATGTTTCAAATGAAACTTATCCTGTTTCGAGGGGAACATCCTATAATGATCGCAAATTCTTGCTAGGTAGACGTGCTTCCGAGATTTCAAGGTGACCTTGGTTTTTT
>CM052148.1:7714362-7823671 GCA_028455555.1 Augochlorella aurata
CTTGTCTGTTTGTGAACAAACCTTATTTCACTTGACTGCTCATAGGTCTCGTTCTATTTCAGTCGTCCAGATTGCACATTTTAATCATAGGTCGCCCCATTGAGCTTGTCGGACAATGCACTAACTCTATTCTACTTGTCTGCATACGGACGATAGCCTATTCTACTACTCTGATCATAGGCTGTGCCGATTCTCTTTGCTTTATCATGGCTCGTCCCAAATCGATTTATCTGTGCATAGAACAGATCCCATTGCATTCTTCGGGCAATAGTTCAGCCTCATTCGCTTACGACTAGGGAAACACTCTCTATATACTTGTATGACCATTGTCTTACCACAGATCGTTGCATCTTACTACCATTTGAATACTTTAAGTCTATTGAAAGATAAAGCGATTGTAAATAATCTTCAGAAACTAATATGTATTACAAATGATCTATGACTCTTATTGGTAGCATTGCTATTTTTTTTACAGTTGATTTGCAAAATCCTAATTCATTTCAATTTCATTAAGGTTAATGGACTTACACTGATTGGCTTCAGAGCCGTCCACATACCTTACAATAAAATAAAATAAAATAAAATAAGAGCGTGCATATACCCTATGAAACATGTATGTCATTTCGTTCTTTGACGTCGCAATAAAATTCTGCTATCTTGTCATCAATATTCAAGTATAGTAGATATCCAATAAATACAAATTAACTGCAACAAGGAAATGGTACGGCAAGAAGTTAAAGGAAGGTACGTACCAAGAAACATTTCTAAAAACACGCGTTTCTCTCGATACGCCTGTAAAACTTGTACAATTTTAAGAGGGATAATGTTGTAAACTTGGACGAAATATCCGATCCGGCTCTAAAGGATGATGGTCGACTGGCGAGATGCCGCGCGAAGATGTACGAGCATGATCTATTCGCGCTGCGCGCAGAATGTTTTCTATCCAGCCAGCAGAATTTGTTCCGCCGGAAAGTATTAAAATACTTTGAACGAGAAACAACTTCGGCGAACATTGCTGTGTTCCGTTTCCTTCCGGGTCGAAGTCGAAAATAACCCACTTTGAAAGCGACGCTCGCTGCTTCCCTTCTCCTTTATAGTGCCCGGTAACGGCGTCAAGTTTTACCTTCGACAGAGTATCGAGCGAGGCTGCGCGGTATTAAGGCAAGAAAAACCGCGAGACGGAAGTGTGCCATTTATTCTTAACACCTCGCGACTCGGCTCGCAGCGAGATAACTTTCCCGCCCCGCCCTAGCTCGAATCTCCGTAGTCGTCTCACGAAATTCCTACTGGCGGAGTTTTGACGGCGGTGAGGAGTTTCCGGCGAAGACGGGAGGGGTACTGAAACAACATTGTTCGTCGCGGAATTCATAAAACGTAGCAGCTCGCCGCGTCGGGAAGCGGACAGGAAAAGTGCCGGTCGAAGCAGCAGTCGAGTCGTTCAAAGACAGATGATCTATGAGCACCTGGATCATCCATCAGGATCTCGCCGAGCTACCATCGAAATTAAAAGTCCCAGAACCCGGTTCTCTATCTCCTCGTTGCCAAGTTTCTCTTACACGAAACTTCCGAACTTTCAGTTCGTTTCATTTACCTTGCGCACGATTTCTCTTTGTTTCCTTTCTTTCGATTTTCTTCGTAAATACAATATTTCAGCTTGCGCGTGCAGTGGCATGGAAAGCCATTTTCAGTATCCTAAATTCAGTTTTCCAACTTTAGTATTGTAGAAATTGTCATCTCTGAGGTCTAGGAGAGACTCAATCGTCATACATACGTCTTTTACATATAGTAGAACCTTTGCTATTCGAATCCTCCGTCTAATAAATACGTGTTTTACAGTTGAACCGTTGAGTCTACGCCAAGGCACACAGAACAATGTTTATTACATATGCAAGTCAGTCGGTTTTTAGTTCAGCACTGTATCTCAGGCATTATTGTATTATCGAAACATCCGTGTCTAGTTGATTCTGTCTAGTGTATTCGCACGCTATCGCCCAACAGAAATCCGTTAAAATCAAAGTCAGAGAAGCTTGTCTCGTAAGGGAAATGTTTCGTAGAGGAACGATTTCGAGTCGACTTTCTCTATTTCGTCAGTGTTTACGACGCCGTGGCTGGATCCGTTCGTTCGGACGTGTCTCGTGCCGCGATTTAAGTCGGTTGGCGTGCTGCCCGTAAAGAAACGAAGCCTCTTGGCTCTCCTTCTTCGTTAAGTTGCGATGGAGCCCGGGCATTTTATCTTCCGTCTCTGCGCCGGACTTCGCTGGCCTCCTGGTATAATTTACCGTGACGTAAAAAGGTCTTACGCCCATGACCAGCCATAATACCAAGGCTGTCAGTGTTGGAGGAATCGTGTTAACGTGAAACAAGGATGAGAGACGAGACGAGCAACTGTATTGATAAATGAGAATGTAAGCTAGCGGATGTGTACCGAGGGTGCCAAGGATGTTCGCTGCGCCCGAGTAAGGTGAATCTCGGAAGCATGAGACAAAACGGTGGGATCATGTCCAACAGAGAGTTACGTACACTCTATAACCTTCCAAGGAGTTTAATACTTCGCAGGCAGCGTGATCGACTATCACAGACCGATTAGACTGTTCCAGAAATAACTTCCATCTGAATTTGTAAATTTGATTACGCGTTTCTGCTCGAGTTTCGCGAGATCAATACATTCTTGATCGAATTCGATCAATTTCGCATCAACGCGAAAGTCGAGGAGCCATTATTTCCATCCTTAACCCTCGCATCAGGATGACCGGATCTGCAACAAAACGTTGAACGCGTATATATATAAATCTATGTGTTATAATGGAACCGTTCAAGCTGTCCCCCTCTATGGTTACGTTCCTTTATTAACGTTTATAGCGACTGATTTCTGAACACAGCATCGTGATATTACCTCGTTGCAAAGTATAGGTATTGCTCCATTTTCAAACTACCCATTTAAAGCGAGATATTGAGCACAGAGGTTAGACCGATATAATCATTCTTCTATCGATAGTTTAAACAACCGAAACACATGTTCAGCTTTCACAACCACCAATATTTAGAAGTCGTTTAAACATGGCTTTGTGTGTAGAGGATTTTAACATCTAAACTAGTCGTAGGCATCGTATTTCGCGTATTCAATCGGAATGAGAAGTATCGCTGAGTATTATCAGCCTTCTCGGACTCACTTTTTCAGACTTTCGAGGACCCCGTTGTTTTATAGCCACTCAAGGAACGGGAAAGATCGGAGGGGCATGAGACGTTGCTAATTGGTTGATTGTTCAGACGCTGGAAAGAGTCTGGGTGCTTATTCCGCATAGTTTTCAACGTGTGCATGTAGCCGAGTCAGCCTAGCAGAGTGAAGAGGCCTCGCCCCGAGCGCGATGAACAACGAAATGGACAAGACGATGCTTACGCTCCCGCGTACAAGACACTTGTCCAGGTAATGAGACTTTCGACTCGATTCGTATTTATTCGATGTTTCTCTTGTAAGTTTCTTGAAATCAATAACATTGGTGAATTAACACTTTGACTGCCACGTCACCCACACGTGGCTGACGGAATTCTTTCTTCAGATTTGAAAGTTATTTCTTACGCCATTAATTTTTAAATCGGTTGTATCTTCTTACTAGAAAAGGTAATTGATGTCGTGCAACTTAGCTTTTCAATTTTAATTTGATTAAACAAAATGCTTTAATTGTACGACATTGTCGAGGTTGTCGGCGTGGCAGTTAAAGTTTCAACATGTGTAATAACCGCACTTGCTCGCTACACGTTCAAAAATGACGAAAATTGCGGCCGCCTACCAAATGTTAATAAAATCTGAACTTAATACCAAAATCGGTGAGAATTTTTTTCTCGACAGTGTCCGTCGACAATTTCCCTCGACAGTGCAGAATAATTTCAATGAGAAGTCTTACGAAGCTTGTCGTTGAAGGGCGATGAAGGCTCATAAAGGTCTAAGAGCTTGACAGACGACGTCGCAATCCTCGAGGGAAGCAGGACTTCTGTTCTGGTCAGACACGCCGGTCACGTAGTCAACGTTACCAAGGTCCCAGCTAACCAGAAACTTCAACTCTCAAGCGGCTGCTCGCCATATCTTACAAACGTAATTCCGCGAATGAGAACGCGGACGACGGAGGCTACGCGGGACCAGCCGAAGCTACGAAAAAAAGGTGTGACGAGGCGCGAGCCAACGTTTCCACGATTATACTGAGCCTCGGATCTCTCAGCAGCTCGTAATTCTCCTCCCCTAAAGCCACCACGAAGACACGAACGAGCACTGTAACGCATGGAACGGAAGAGCATTCCCTTTCCTCGACTGCCTTACCGTCGCGATGCTCGCGAAATGCGACATCCTAACTTGCTCTCTCCGGTCGACCTGTCACTAGTTCACGAGAACCTGAAACTGCATCGCCGCCTAACGGAAACTTGAATTGAAACGTACGCGAAGGAATGGCTGCCTGCTGAAATTTTACTAAATCTAAAGCGAATCCCTGAATTGGCTCGAAGTGAATTTCCGTGTGACCGAGTGTCTCGTAAATATGCATGATTTAATAATTCCACAGCTCGACGAGTTATTTCTTCCTAGGAATTCCGAAAGTTCTTGATAACGAATAATGCATTCATTTCTAATTAGGCCTCCCGCCGAGGACTCTGCCTTTGTCGGCATTCCTGAAATGTTGGGACACTCCGAATTTCTTGAAACATCTAACAAAACTGTCGATTTAAACTTTGTCTTCGTTTACCAATTCTTAGAAAATACCAGATATTTTTCGTAGTCAACGATTCTGATTGCAACTAGTAATTTTAAGATTATAGCGACCAAATCAAGAATCTATACTGTTGTTTACAATGTTTTATTGCACCGGTGAAATTTAAGGGAGTGGGAAAATTAAAAGAATTTCAGAACATTAACCATTTCCATTCGAAAAATTTGCTCGAATCATGTTGATAAAACTATAATTAAATAGTATAGTTGGTAGAAATTTAGCTCGCTGAATTTTATTTAATTATACATGTTGATATGAGGTTATATACGCTTCGTCCTATACGCGACAAGACACAACGATCGACTGCACCCAAATCGATGGCAACACTGCTACACCCGAACGGTAGACAGCGCGGCGGTACTGCCTATGTGCAGATGAACCGCGATATTTCAAACCTTCTTAACAAATCAGCTACCAACAACTTGAACGTACTTATTCAAGAAGTAGTAACTAATGCTTCAAATAAAATATAAAATGATATAACGTTGTGAAAATAATTATTTTACTTAAACAGAATTTGGTATAAGATTGTATTGATACAGATCATACGAAACGTGAATTTTTGCTCTGTCACATCCGAATATAAACGGTTAGTGTATTGTTAATAATTTCTTTTGATCGTTGAAAATTAAAAAAAGTTGTTTATACTGTCCCCGTTTCGTATAAATGATTCGGTAATATTATTATCCTCCTTTTAATAGCTCGGGCGCTAATGTATTTACAGTATTCAAGGAGATTATAGCAGTAAGCATTAAAGCAGTAAGCATTTGCCTCTGAGAAGCTTTGTTTCTATACTGTGTTTCTCGAGAATTGGCAGTAAATGTAAACAGAACGTTCACGTCATTGACGCTACAATGGGCAGTCGACCGTCGATGCTCAGGGCTCGAGATGCTTTGGGCACGAGTGAAAAATCACTTATAATTAATTTAAATTCTGACAATTCAAGCACAAAGCCTGAATAAATCGTACACATATGTATAATAAAAATGTAGAAATATAGTTTTCCGTACTTTAATTTGTATTTCCATTTGCCTTGTTATTTACATTATATTATAATATTAGTAATAATATTTAATTAAAAAAGCCATATTAATATTGACAATAAGTCATTTTTGGCCTATAGAGAATTAGCTTCTTTCGTATTATGTAGGGCTCTCGATGCCAATTCTCGTGGAAAGCACAGTAAAGTGTAATACGTTTATTTTCATAATCTGGACATTGCCATATAACATAATTCAGGTCTTAAAATTCTGCTCTTAATTGGCAAACGCTGTTGATTGTCAAATTAATCCTTGGTAATGAAACATTTAAATCGTAATGGTCGAAACGGCATTTACTAGCAAAAACTGTAATATCTCTGGAAAGTTCAAGTCGAGTACATCGTGGCTCATTTTTATTCTTGCGAAATGGATCATACCTTCGACTAGACTTTGCTCTTTGATGAAAACGTTGGTGTATTCGTAATAGTAGATGGAATTATCCAAATTCAGAAGCATAGAATCTCCGAGACGCGTACAACTTTTTCGCTTTTCACGTACGGTTACAATTTTCCTGGCTCGTTCATTAGAAGCGCGTGTTGCGTGGAAGGAAGGAAGGAAGTCGGGTGACGTGTGGTTAAGTCCGAAGGACACTTGGCAGCGGTCGTTGCCAAGAAACGTCGCAGAAAGTAGCACAAGTTGGGGGTTTGGGGGGCCAGTCTATCGGCTGCGAAGCGTTTCTAATCTGTTAGCGATTGAAATCTTTTATCGCAGCTTTATTCGGGCACACCATTGCGTCTGTCTGCGTCGCAGAGTGGCCTGGGTCGAAGAATTAGTTGTTCGTTTGCTAAAAATGGTCAACTCTGGATCAGCGTGCATCGCGGCGACTAGCATCAGAACGCGGATAAAATCGATGCGTCGCCCTCGCTGCTTTCGCGAGATTACACAGCTTGAATTTTTGCACCGGGGACCGAGTGTAATCGGCTCAGAGATTCTCACGGCTCGTATTGCCAACTGATATTTATCTTGGAGGATTGCATGGCTCGAAATTGCTAATTTTAAGCGAGGATGGCACTGCGAATGGTTGGATCTCAACGCATCGCTTGCTGCATCGGGATGCGGAATACGATTTAATCTATACTTGGCCTGGATACTTTCCGGCTAAATATTTGAAACACTTGTGCCGAATTGTTTAATCACGAATATCAACCTATTAACGCGCGAATTGCTGTTTTACCTTCCCCCGCCAGACGCTTAGAAGTCTGCAAAAAAGATAACACTGCCGTGTTAATTCCGATTTTACGTTAACCAGACTTTTTAGAAGATACGTAAACACGCAAGAGGGCAGAAATAAACTGATCACCAGACTACGGATGTTTATGCATAACAAACATGCAAATTGTGCAAAATATTCACGAAAATATGTAAATATCAGTATTCGTGATATTAAGTATATATTATATTAAGTGTTGAGTCTAATGTTAAGTATCAAGAAACGTTTTACAGTTATTCTGACATTTATATAATTTGGACGCATATTTCACATATTTAGAAGTGCGAACGTATGAAATTGAACTTTATTTATTTCAGCTAATGGCTGCGGCTGGCTTCGCGTGAAAGAAGTAACTGAATACTTTAATTAACGTTCGTCATCGTACACAGAGGGCGAAAACGAACGGCACAAGCAACAATATTCGTTGGTGAAAGCTAAATGCAGCGAAAGCAATTATTCGAATTTTACGTGGCTGAAAATAATTTACACGTTCACGGAAAAACTAATTTCGCTCGGAGTATGGATTTGGGGAAAGGTGGGCCAGAATATATACCGTGCGGCCGGAAATAACAGAATTATCTAGTGAAACGTATGCTTGGTAGAAAATTTGAAGGCACGAACGCGCACCAATTTGTCATTCGATTATGTCAGTAATTCAGGCGTTCGTGTCGCACGAATCGCCCGTTCTAACTGTACAGTTTTGTTCGGCGAGAACATCGACTATCGGCCGCAGAAATATTGTTCGCGCGATGAAATTACGAAGCATTCAGGCAGACGTGTTCATTTGCCCCGCCGCGCGCTTTAAAATTGTCAATGAACTCGTTCATCGAATTATCTCTCGTGGACTTTCGCCATATTGTTCTAACTTTTCGTCAATTTCAAGATACGCGAGAAATGCAATCAATAAAACAATGAAACGCCTTTTACCCTGTACCGTTGCTATCAAATAGCAGTTTCAGTGTCCAAACTAATCGCGATCGCTGCATTTGGTGGCCTATTAAAACGGGTCAAAAACTATTTGATTTACTGCTGCAATAAAGTTCGAAGATACGCTTACGGATCTGTTTTGCGCGTAGCTTGCGATGAGAATCGTGCAAGACGATTTGATCGGGGTCGTAAATCTCTGATTCGAATTGGATTCAGCACCACGAATTTATTCGTTTTCTTAATGCGTTTTACGATGGGGCGGATGATCGTACTTCAACTGTAGTATGTTAAAAGAATATGTTTTGGAATCTGTTTGCTAAGACGGATTTTCTGTTATGAACAATCTTGACATAAGCAACGTTCGCCTAACAACATGAATGCTTATAAACTGTCTAGAATTGCATAGCATTTGGGCATTCATCAATAAACTAGAATTCTGAATTACGGAATTCTTTTGTTTACGGATAACTTGGACTATAAAAATTGAAAATACCTAAGGCTCGATGACATTTTTTTTACCATCGTTTTTTTTATTATTGCGATTAAATGATTGAGAACGCACAATAGGACAAACCGTTGGATACCAATTATTTTTGTGAACACAGTGTTTTACCACAGTTACACAAAAATTAAAAATTATCCTTTATTCTCTATCATTTATCTAAATTATCTCATAAAACGTGTTTCCCTAGTTGTAGGTTAGATAAACTGCAAAAACAAGTCGGAATAGTTCTCGTCTCTAGAACGTCAATGAACTTCAACAAGGAACGAGAACTATTTTACCAATTTGCTTTTGCAGTTTATCTGAGCTACACTCAAACAAACATGTTCTGAAGGACGATTCAGATTGTGCTCAGAAAAATAATTGGTAACGAATGTTTGTCGTATCGCTCGTTATAGGTAACGAGATCTCGCCGAAAAATATTTCTCCACTTTCAGCTCGCGCAGGAAGGGACAACGAGCATCTTTAGCCCGATTGCGACGACTCGCGCTCTAATTCGAATGGGTCTGGCAACATAGACATTTTCCACTGCCAGAGCGCAGGGAAAACGGAACTCGTTCAAGCTCCCTCGTTTAGAAGAGAAATTTCTAATTTCCACGTAGCACGGTCGAAAGGGCACGGCCCCAATTCTCAAGCGGACCCATCGGCGAGTGCGAGAAAATTCGAGCGACTCGCGCACGTTTGCTTGTCCCAAGCAGGAAATTGCAGTCCCGCGCACAGTCCGTGGCACCAAGAACACCGGCTTGGCTGCGATTCTCTCGCGGGACAGATACAAGCCTGTCGGCAAGTGTTAACAAGTACGTCGTGGTCACATGGAATGGCGTGCATCTTCCAGCGCGGAGCGAACCGCGTAGGGTCAGACGCGAGGGAAGCCGGTGAAGCCCCGCGTTGTCACGATTAGTTAAGTCGGCGTCCACCTATATAAAACGGTATACAGGGTGCTCTTCTACGAATCAGAATTCAAAGTATCATTTCTGTTTAAAAATATTACACGATACCTCGTCTATTCGTGAAGGAGTGCAGTATTAGCTATGCTTAGAGAAATGGTTTTTATGATAATTTGCATATTTCTCGATTTTATATTAAACTCACGAGTTGTATTGATTGGTTGTTAGTATTTTCCATATAGATTGGTTGATAGTACTTTCCATATAGAGGTTGTTTGGTTTACTGGTATCTATCGTTTGATGCAGGATATATCAATTGTTCGCGTAAGTTAAACAAATTTCGAGTGAATTTAAAGTTTTTCAACTTTTTAGATTCGAGAGTTTGGTATCTTATCTTTTAAGTCGAAAGCTGTATGACTCATCGTTTCACACCTTAACCCCTTGTTCTACGATTTCTTTCCAACATATCGTTCTTGATGACTTTAAACTAAAGAATGCAGTAATAGGTACAGCAAAAGCGTATTTGTAGTTTTTGTAACAAAAGTTGGTTCAAATAATTCAAGAAAATTCAAGAAGAAAAATATGCCATGCGAAAATGTGCGTGTGTAATTAGCACATGTTTGAATCTATCATTTAAATACATACGTATTTAATACGCATTTAAAACGACCCAAGAAACGTTCAAGTATCGTTGAAGTATTTCAACCTGACATACACGCGTGCCTGCGACAAGAAGTTCTTTTAGTCAGTGTTCGTGAAATCCTGTTACAACACTTGCGAACAGGAAAGGTACTTCTCCTGCATGAGAATGCAGGATCTCAGGTTACCTCGCCAACTCATCAAAAAATAAAGGACGTCGGACAAGAAGTTTGATTACATTCCCCCTTGAAGTCTCGCCTTATTTCCTTCTGATTATCATTTATTTTGATCTATGTTAAACTTTTTGCTAGTAAGCGTTTTAAAAACTTTATATTGACGTTGCCTTGCTAGGAATGGAACGTATCAGAAATTTTCTATCGTACAAACATTTCATTAGCTGGACACATTTCACTGTGAACAGTTCGCTTCATGGTGATCCGTGTACGATATAACCTATGGGACAAGTCCGGACTAAGTCCATAAGGATTTAGTCGAAAATCGTAATCGTCATCGACAATCGTAAGAAAAATAAAAGATTCATTCAAGTGTTGCTCGTTCTGAATTTTTCTGATCATTTTTAGAAGGCTATGCTTCTTTAACAGAAAACATCAAACAGTTATATTCTTCAATTCACGTTTATCTTCGCTCACGATAATAATAAAAATATGAAATACTAACCAAACATGTATACATATACATTTGTTAAATCAATATTTTGATGCGTTACACTGTCGTAAAGTCTGCTGCTCTTTACTTTTACATGAACTTATATCAATGATAACCTTGACAACGCCCAAGAGAATAAATAATCAAATTGGAAAGAAATAAATCATTAACATCTCCGCCAAACTAAATGCAACAATAACAATTGTTTTTGTACTCGAGAATATTGTCATACACTTCTTTCAGTCTGGATTTCATAAAACTCTCGTCTTATACAAAGGTGCGTGAAACGAACCACTCTGTACAGAGGTTTGCTAGTATCGAGGAAGCAATCCAGGTTCGCGTAAAATCGACGCGTCCCCATTGAAACTGCTCTACTGATGACGCAAGCACCCTCTTCAATCGATTTCCTCGAGTTACTGACCGTCGAGAATTTAAGAGTCAACGATGAAGTGGGAACGCTCTTTAACACCAACGATATAAAATAAAAAAAGGAGACAGATATTTCAACGATCGGATGTGCCATCGAGTTTTCAACACCGCGTATCTCGCTGCGGATACTCTTGGCCTCGTGACTCCCGTCGCAGTAGTTCGTCCCTTTACGATAGCCAATCGAAACCCTCTAAATTGATGATCCTATGTGGGAACTATTGGATTTTCTGGAGTGACCAACGGAACGCTCACCCAGCGATCAGGGTTGATCGACATTCTTTAGAAAGCTGTCTACCTTCGAGCGAAATATAAAAACAGGAATATAAGCGGTCTCGGAAAATTGCCGAATGGTGGAATGACGACGTTTTAGAAGCGCGGTGCCGCCGTTCGCCGTCGATCGAAGGGTGCAATAAGAGGAATTTAATACATCGGTTAATACATCGAGAATTTTAAGATCCCTATCGAGGACCACGGTTCTCGAGAACAGCTCCGAAACAAATGGAAAATCCAGACGATCGGGTTTCCCGACAATTCTCAAAATATCATTTTACTCGCTTAAACTCCTCAACTGCTTACCTTCCTGTTTGGAGATCTATCATAACTGTACACAAGAGAATTCAATTAGGTAGAGGATTTCGCCGAACCTTGGTAAATTCAAGTGTAGCTTGAACGAGTAACTATGGGAAGCTTACGGAATACGCTCGGGCAGAAATTAGCGGCGGAGGACTGCTCGCCAACTCCTTTTAATACGTACTTAGGGAAGTTTGGTCGACAAGTGTTATCTGTTCGTTGATACGGGCGTTCGTCGAAGAATAGTGGAAATCGTGCAAGGCGGTTCGCAAACCGATCCCACAGGTTAGAAGCAAATATGTAACAAGGTTAGAATTGTCAACAATATTCTTCATGAAATATTGATCGTCGATCTTATTACCGTATTTCGTTGAGAGTGCTAAGTTGAAGTGAACTTTTCTAATTACTTAAAAATAAAAGTTTACACGATTAATTATATTCACTGCATTCTGTTTCGTAATTATTGTAATAATCCTGTCCAAATGTGGTAAAATCGTTCAGTGAAAGATATATATGTATGTGTGTGAACACAAATTACATGTAATAACTTTTTAATTGTACTGCTACATATACCGTCTGTCGTGTTCTTCGGAAAATAATTTTTTCGTCGTAAAAAAGTACAATTTTCTCATAATATACAGGGTGTTCGGAAAATCTTTTCTCGCTTTCGAAAAGAATTAGTAAATAAAAAAATTACCAATTCCAGAACTGGTGAGAGTGATTGGTTAAAAATAAAACTAATGGCTCTGTTGACGAAGAAACGAAATTACTTTCCGAACAACCCAATCCGTAGTTTAAAGATCATTTAAGTCTTTTTCAGAGAGCGGTAGGAATCCCGCGAACAAAACCGATAATCTTGATGGTAGACAAAATTTGAATACCACCGATTTTAATTTAATGCCGCCGTCTCTGTTTCCGTGTGATAGAAGTAATCTTAAATAGAATCAGGCCGTCAATGATCAGACCAAGCTCATCCCGGCGGCAAACGAAAAATCGTGAACCGCTGTGAAAACGAGAAATTCGAGGTCGTATCCCTATCCCTAGACACTCGATATTCAGGTCCCCCGAGCCGAGTCCGATCCAAGAGTCCTTGCTTCCGCAATCTTGCCTTATCGGCCGCAAGAGTGATGCGAGTAGATAAATTTTATGAACGGGGGATAGTCAAACGTTTCCTGTGGAATCTCGACGATCACAGGATTCGAATGCATTCGACCAGATCGAGATCACGCCTCGTGACTCGGCGCCGCGGTTTATGAAGCAAACGTCTACTTGGAATAATTCATGAGTCGTTGCCTCGCACTTACATCGTCATCTACATACGTTCCTCACGAAATGTATGACACCTACATTATAGACAAAAATGTAACACGTCAAAACCTTTACCCATTACCTGTCAATTACGGAAACGAAAGAAAGTTAATATTTGTTATCAAATATCGAAGGACGTTTACGGAACGTGCCGTGGCTGTTAACTTGGTGAAACAAATAATATTTCAGTGGATAATAATTAGACTACGGATGTTATGTATTTATTGCAATGTAAAACAGTTATAAAACTGGATGAATTTAAAGACACCAGTAGACCATTTTCAACTTGTTCAAGTCATTAAAGAATTATAAAAATACCTTAGTGACGCCCGTTTCTTGCAACAGTTGCAAAACAGTTTTATTTTGCATAAAGATCCACAGTCTAATCACAATAGTGTAATGATCCTTCTTAACGAACGCATTGTAACGTTAAAGACATAACTTGTGTATCTATTGTACAATTGCTGATTAAGACAAAAAAGATTGATTTTTAAATAAATTTAAAATTTAAGTAAATTGTGCGTCATGTTCCAACAGTGCGTGTCAATAATTTAATCGTTACATTCGCGTCGGACAATATTTTGAGAATGCAGCCCGAGCCTGCAAAATGGTACAAGATATTTTAATTATCGTCTGCGTCGAGGCCACTTTCTGGAAATCAGGAAGTATTTATAGTTGCAAGAAACCAATTTTCACTTCCGAGACATTGTTCCTGATTTAATTCAGATCATTAACTCTTTGCATCGGTATTCCTTCAAATTGCATTATTTTTTCGAGACCTTCGAATTTGTTTTCATGAATTTTTGTGATAAATACCTATGATCTGTATTAACGAATAAACTGAAATTGTTCGAAATTGTGACATCTTGCAGTATTCCTGAGAGCCGGAAATACTACTGTCTGGTTTTAGGATACCTTGTACAATCTTCGAGGAATTCTGGCAGTGGAAAGTGCGTACCAGTAGTCAGACGCGGCACTTTGACGTTGCTGGCGCCGTTCAATGCCACGTGGCGGGTCCCCGGGGAGATTTGTCAGCGATTCTACAACATCCCCTCGCTATCATTAATTTAACGTCTTGGTTAGGCAGCTGACAAAGCACGCGACAGAGACAAACGACTGCGGAACTACTCTTGTTCTTTTGGTTAGAGCTCGAAGCAACACATACTGCACTGGGTGTGTATTGCTTTTGAACTTCTCCACATTTTGAATTAGATTGACCTCGCCAACCAAAGTCTTGCGGACCACGAGCCAGTGTTACAAATTGCCAATGTAGCTAGACAAAAGTAATTTCGGTGAACATTGAAAATTTTCTACTTTTCATTGCAAACTGAAGAAGATTGGAAGAACTAAAAAAGGACATCTAGAAACTTGTTATTCGTTGATCAATTAATCAGAACACAAGAAGAAACAAAATTATAGACGGAACATCAAAACGAAAGCTGTAATAACTTCCATAAAAATAAAGATTTTTACTTGAAAATTTGTTTGCAATATATTTAAGTAATACCATAAAGATGGATTTAATAATTTCTTGCAACAAATCTATAATTTTGCGTAAATTCTAATAAAGGGCAGCCATTGGGTGCTCTACTTCCAAATCAGTGTTTTAACGTGAGATCCAATGAACGTGTTAATGCATAGTTCCAGTCTAATTATAACTTCCTCCATTAAAGCACTTTCAAATTCTTGGTACAACATTCATGGCCGCTGCTTTTAGCACCAGCGTAAACAGGTATGCGCAGATTCTTCCTGATCGAAAGCCTGTCGATGATTTCAATATAACCCGTTATTTTTAAGCTCCGATGAACAGGAATGCGTATATCCGATACATTGCAGAGCGCGGATGAGGAAGATCTTAATTAGAACTTAATCTGCCTCGAATCCAAAACTTCGTTCGCCTCCCCGGTTCTCGGTTAACAGAAGCAATTACAACTTGTCCAATATATATTCGACGTAAGCCTTGTTTGCTTATCCGGAGAGACCGTGCGGAGTTGTACGAGTCAATAATTCAATACCGCGCCTTTCATTTAGCTGCCGTAGGAGAGAAACTTCGGGTGCGCGGGGACGAGACGCTGACAGCTTCCGATTCATTCCCTATTGAAGCAGTTTTCGTCACTCGAGTTAATCGCACAAAACGTGTATTATACAAAACTTCCTGTGCGATCAATACGTGGAAATTGTTCACATGGAAATGTTGTTTACGTGTATGCACACAATGGAGAAAATATAAAGAGGCTCAAAATTAAGCTTAAAATGAAGTTTAAACATTTTTAAAATACAGAGTAACTTCAACAACTCTCATCTTAGATCATAATAAGATTCTTGGTTTGTTCATAATAACCATCAATTTATTCCCAGTTCTGCAATTTTGTTATAAGTTGCGTTATGCATCAAGTCACGTTATCAAGAAAACGAAAATAGATTCAGTTAATTAATAAAAAAAGTTGAATCCTCCAAGGTGAAGTTCTTTTTTAAAAAAACTTTTCAGCGGATGAAGACTTATTTATATTCTTGTTGCTTTAGTATAAATAAGTAACAGTCGGTCCAATGTTAACTCCGATGTCAACGAAACAAGTATTATTTGTGTATTTTTATGAATGGAATTACGCAATGAGGGTGTTTGTAAAATATTGTGATTGAAAATGTTGGCTTTCTGTTTATGAATTTCCGTCGACGTTGATTTGCATAAAATATTAATATAAACACTAATGATTGGAGAATTATATAGATAAAATGGAAATCGATGATGATAGGAAATCGATGACGACTTCCTCTGAATAATGAGACGCTGAAGACGTAACGATCGATGTCAGAGAATTCCTGACGATACGATTAACCCAATTAGCAAGTCAAATGCGCGCCCCTCTAACGATAAGGGGCCATACAAATGGTCTGAATCAATGACTTCTAAGCGAAGCGTTAATTAAAACGACGTACTGCATCGTTTCAATGATAGGATGAGTTAATGATTTTGAAATCGCATGCAGTTATTATCTTGTCACAGTATAATTGGATTGACTCCTTAATTCTGCTAGATATTCTACGGAAACACGATTCAGATAATTATAAAGCGTTCCACAGCCACTTATTATTCTCGTTTGCAAGTAAATATAAGAAACTATATATTTCTCACTAAGATTATTAGTAACACAAAATGATGATTGAAAAACGTGCAAAGCGCAACGCGTTTCACGATATTTGTTCTCCTCATGTAGTATCTAGATCTATTTTTTAGTCAACTTTTATTACATTACATACAGGATGTTCGACTGATTTCAATATATAAATCTTTGAACACTTTTTGCGACACTAAAGAGCTCGATCCAAGACGATTCGATCAATAAACATTGAATCTAACACTGTTGCTATGTAACTATTCTATTATCTTAGTAAGTTCTATTGCATTGGTCATTTTCAAACTACAATGATCGGAAAAATATCTATGCGAAACATACAAATCAAGTAATCAAGTAACAAGTGAATCGAGTTTTTGGAAAGAATCGGACAACGAAAAATTGTACATTTTAAATGAAATTTTGAAACCGACGGCTGGCAAACTTTTCGGACTGGGTATTCCATTGCGCTTGTCGGTTCGAAGCGGACTTATTGCAGTCCTGGTGAAAAACCTGATTTATGGAGGACCAAGCGAAAGCGGACGGGGCGAAATCAGTTTCGCAGTCGGTACGAGCCGGCGCATAATCGAAAGGTTTCCCAGCAAGGTACGTGACCTATCCGAGCCTGTTCACTCGCCGACGCGCTCGCATTCTAGTCAGCCGGCATTTCGATTTAACGATAAAGCTTGCCACGGAATTCTCGAAGCCGCAAATTTACAAGGACTCGAGGCAACGCTCGAATCCTCTACCTAGCTGCATTCTCGAATCCATGCAAACGGCTCGGGAGCTGCAGGTGACACTTACTCGGATTACGATTACCTTCAGCATTCGAGTAAGACATCCTGACGCGCACTTTTTGCGCCGCCGATCAGCGCCCAGATTGAATACCTTCGCCGATCGCATTTCACTTAATCGAGACGCTGCCGTCGATGTTGTCTTCGAACACCTGCTTCTCGTCGGCGAAGTTGATATTGCTTCAAGATTTAGGGCTCGAATGTAAACGAAAGAAACGTTACAGAGATTCGTGCTTCGAGTGCTAAGGAGTGGTTGCGATAATCTCCAAGGTTGTCTTATGGCTACTGTCGAGGACTGAAGTTGTCAACTGTCATGGTACATTACGTATACTCAAATTAATGGCTGCCAAACCATGATGCCAAAAACATTCTGGAAGTTGAAACTGGAAAGTTAAAATTGATCAAAACAATATAAATAATCTAACATGTGTATTGTTTGCTGATCAAAATTGTTTAGTTAAATTGTAGTAACTATCTTGCAATCATTCCACAATACCACCAGACGTTTATGTTACATGAGATAGTAGTTTATCACACGAAGCGGATTTCGGTAATACCAGTGAAGTACTACCATACTAGTAATGCACATATGTATAGTATTAATTAATATATCACTGTATTAGTTCCATCATTGGCGTAACCAATAAGTTATTCATAAATAGATGTCGCTTCTGAATTCTACCACGATTTCGTGAGGGATTTGCTGTTAATTAATATCTGATAAACGTAGAACGTTCACGTTTACTCGAACGTTTAGGGAATAATTTTTATACCAGACAGATTTTATTCGAAATCTTCGTTACGAATCAGTCTCGATTTCATGCATCAATTGGGGGGAGGGGGGGATTCGGCCATTTGTGCCAGAAAAACCATTCTTTACAACCAAATTGAACGAACAATACAAAAGTCCCCTTTCCTCGTGTGACGGCATTATAAAGTTCTCCGCAGGATCTCTAATTCAATAGCTCTTTCCATCAATCCCGAGAAATCCAGGGATGATGAGCACAAAGGAATAAAAGAGTTGCTCGCAAAGGGTGGAGAAAGTAATGGTTCGCGTAGGGCGCAATGAAATAAGAGAGCTTGGAAGTCCGGAGCCCTGCTAGGATACCAGATAAAAGGAAACAGATATGACAGGAAATGAGGAGATAGACGGGAAAAGGATAGTTTCTTGGAGAATAAGGGGGTGACGAGATGACGAACTGCGAGTTTATCCAGTATTTCTGTAACAAGTGAAGCCTCCCGAATGACGAATTATTCAACTCTGTCCGAGATGGATAATCCTTTCAACGTCGTATTATACAGGGTGTACCGGAATCGTGATACAAATTGAGAAAGACTTTCTTTCCTCGCGAAAAAAATAAGTCGAAAATATAGAATGGAAATATTTAACGCTAAACCTATCGAGCATTAAAAGTGACTAATGTGTGTTGCTCTGTAGGAATTTATAGTTTCCACAATTTGTACTACGATATACACTTGGATTAAGAAATTTATTGAATCATTTCCTACGAAAGAGTCTCCATAATTTCAGAAATTTTAAAGTACAAAAGGTGAAAGTGGTCATTTTGACGGTAGGTTTAATGTTAATGCGAAGTTTCGTTTTCATGAATCAATTCCACTCGGCTTGTATACCGATTTCCAATATATTCTGTGTTACTCGACCCAGCAATGACAGTATAATATACTTTCCCCGAGAAAGTTTGTTTCGAGGACAATCTAATGGGATTTTCCCTCGTATCCGCGGTACATCCGGTTATTGCTCGCGAGCTGGAACTTCTCGACGTCATAATCCGGAGGAAATTCAATTTTGAAAATTCTCTTTTTTCACGAGTTGTTTTATAAAGGTTTGTTTCACGCTCAACTATCGTCGCTGTCGCCGCGAGTTTCCGGAAAATAGAGATGTCGGATCAGGTTTCTGTAACGTTCGGTTTCACGTTGATTCTCGCTTCCGATGGGGAAGCTAGCTTCTGTGAAACCTGCGATAACATAACCGAGTTTTCTTATCGTTTCGGCGAGCAGGAATCAACTAGCGTTTTACTAACATCCCACGAGTTTCATTCGTGCGTTGCACAAATGTTTTTCTATTTACGTATGTTTACGTATGTTACGTATGTTTTCTGCTTACGTATGTTACACTGCGATCGATCTGTGCAGAAATTTTAATACTAACAATTTTATCGTGGTTGATGCAACATTAAATAACTAAACAAACTTCGAACGAAATTTACTGAAGTAAGAAAATGTCAAAATGTTTAAGAAAAAGCTACATTTCCTAAGAAAGAACTTCATTTGTTTTGTTTTTGCAGTTTTTAAAAGTTCTACGAGTATATTTGAATTAGTTAATTAATCGAACATAGTGCTTTCGAGAAAGCCATGAAAATGGAGTTTCTACTTCCACAAATGCTACTTCCATAAATCTTCAAACTGTTATTCTCTTTTGAAATAAATTCTATTAGAATCGGTTATACGCAACATGATTCAGGAAGTTGGACTTTATATGAAATAAAGTCTGCCAGACTCCTGATAAATGAGTTATACTGCGATAAATGTTGGCTCATAGAGATTAAACTTTGTTCCAGTCCTGTGGGAAATTTTGAGGTTACTGCTGTAAATTCCAATGCATTAATAACTTGTTTCTTCATTGAAACGTCGCTATGCATACTTCTCGGAGTATTAAAATAGTTCAGATAGTTTAATAGAACACGGAAATACACATTTCAATATAAAACGTGTTTTGTACGATTGTGATTTATATTTGTATGATTTATAAGCGTGAGTTAAGTCTCGATTAAAATCAAGTTATGTCATGTGATCATTCAAGTATTGTATATACGATAAAGAAAAAAATGTCTAAAAACGACAGCCAAACAAAATTTTCCATAACATTAGCACTCCAAAACTGATCGCTTTTACATAACATGATGTTAAAACAAAACATACGAGTCAGGTTTATCAATGGAGATTATGTTTGATTCCTATCAACAGTAGCGACGTTTGCTCCTGGCGAATGTTTAGTCTACATAAAGTTTGAACAATTGATTTTTCACGAACCAACGCTGCCCTAACCGCTACCCTTTCTATCATGTGTCTGTTAGACGCATACGATGTTTAAAAGATAAAATTTTAGCAGCAGTATTAAAGGAGGAGATATTTCTCTATAACTTCCAGTGTTGGACAAAGATTTATAAATCATAAAGGCTCTATGGCATGTTTATCCTGTCGCGTACCAATCCTTTCAGTAAACTATAATTACTAGATTGTGGACCTTTATACAACGTAATAAGTTTTCCATTCAATTATATCACAGTTCAATAAACAATCAATTTTATCTCACTGATTTTGATAAGTCAAAAATAATGTAACAATACCCTTTTCTTAATGTCCGCACAATTTTATTAACACTCAACTTACCAAACCGGTCGAAGTGATCGGTTTTACATATTTCGTTTCAAAGTTGCTGGAATTATATTGACTTAAATGAAGTAGACTAGATCGAATGAAATTCTTAACTCAAGAAAACGTTATAATAAAAATGGTGAAAGGTTTGAATGCAGTCTTTTCATAGTTATAAGCTCGAGTAGCAGAAAATCGCGAGCAATTAGCTGACGAGGTTTCGGCTATATGAATACTCGAAAGCCCACAAATGGGACTGCAAATAGTGTTTCCTGCGCTCAAAGAGCAGGAAACTCACGAACCCCAGAACCGATGCCTGTGACAGGAGGAATGAGACACGAGACACGGGACACGTGCTCCGGCTAATGATCCGAAGCTCAGATCACACGTGGGCGCGGTGGAACGCGAGATCGATAATTGATTTGACACGTGGGCGAGCTCCTTAGCTGCACACCACGCATCTGACTGGTAGTGAGGCAGATAGACACCGCGTCACTGATCGTCTCCATATTATCACAGAGACGAGCGTCGCAACACCAACAGATATGCCTCGCGAGTATAACGCCCATTCGGCACCAAGGTGGATGCCTGAGGTGACCAAACAAGGAAATCCTGATAGCTGCGGTTCTCATGCCTGATTATGTATTGATTATGGCTGGTTAGCGTGGACGGAGAGGAGACGTGGCTTATCTCCGAGAAGCAATCACGTGGATCTGTGATGTAGCGATCTTCAAAATCAGGCATCATCCTCCAAGATAGTTACTAATTATAATATTTCACTCGCAGTTGATAATTAAAACAAACTATAAGAGGAAAACGTGATTACATATTCCAAGGTTACATTTTTCGAGATTTCAGAGTCTTGCTTTGATTCTCCCTCAGAAAACGGAGGGTGCTAAAAATAGTTCATTTTCGAAAGGAGAGCAAAATGACGAAATCCGTCCGTTTTCTTGGCGATGTTACCGAACAGAATCCTTGTATTCCGGCTCCCTAAACCAACTAACTGGTTCTGCGAGCTTGTCTTCCTTCCGAAGATGGATCATCTTCGTCGTCCTTCGCCCTCAGCGGTTTTTTCTCTGGTTCAGGTAAGCGTTGGCCACATGTCGAACGAGTGTCCTGATTTGGGCGACAGCAAGTCCAGCTTCCGGAAGGGACGGTCTACTGCGGATGCCACAAGACGTGTCCGATATATGTATTTTGGATTCGACGATATTTCGGAGTGGGGTGATGTTGGCAGTCGGTTCACATATAACTAACGCCTAATCTTGAGCGGATAAGTGGTGCTGGTATACCGCAGACCTCTCCGCTAAGGCTGGGCTGTCATTTTGGACTATCTGTGCCACAGGTGGATCACGTACGAGGTTCGTTGAGGTGCATTGCACCGTGGTGCCCTGCAGAGAACGGTGCTGTGACTAAACTCATGGAACATAATGCACGATGCAAGGTTAAAGGTTACGTGTCCTTTGGCAAGGGTCTCGCCTCCCGTGCCGGTAACTGTAGAAGAACTAGTTACCTCGCCGTGTCAGAGGTGCCATGCGTCGTCGACCAAATCTAAAGGTTTAGTGCACCTCCTGGTTAACCCCAGGCTATATGGTTTCATAGTCAACCTCGTTATAAAGGGCCGTCGTAAGTATCTCGACCTGAGGGTTGTCTCGTTTCGAAGGGCACTTTGACTGGTTCTCCCCGCAGTTAGATCGACGATTGCCGCCTTAAGGCGACTTTATTTAACACCTTCGCGACGGGGCCTGAATTTAACCCTGAAGTTAACCCTTTGCACTCGAGAGGTGAGTTTCACTCACCATGTGGTTTGATGCCGCAACTCGAATGGTGAGACTCGTTCACCACTTGGTTTGCTGCGGTAACTCGATGCGGGGCAGTAACTGTTTACGTTTTGTTTCTTCGACGCGGGTTCTTACAATTCGTTTAATATATTTATATATTTTATTATATATAAAGCCACTAAACAACGGAGAAGCGAACAGCCACTTAATCACTTGCGATATTTGAAAACATTGGTCCACCAGTTGACTGGAGATTTTCGCCAGCCACGCGTCGAGTCTTGGCTTCAACCACCGATTCTGAAGATATCAGCTTGAATGGAAGGCTACACAATATTCTAATAGGAATTATGAAGGACTACAACACAGAAAAATTACAGAGACTAATATTTAAGAAATTATGGTTATAAAGGTCTAAAGATATATAAAATGTTAAAATGTAAAAGTTTTATATATTAATTTGTACGTGTAATTGTTTTAAGTTAGAGGTAAGAAATGCGTCAAAAAGGCTACGAAACGTCTCGAGTTGCTGGTGCGCCGCGCGAAAAAAGGCCCCGAGTGCAAAGTTTTAATTGTTGTTATAATAATATATGTTACTTGCCTACTAAATAACATAGCCCCCACACGTTGTTGTTTCTATCAGAACTATACCCAACTATTGTTATTCATCCATGCAGTATACAAAAATAAATATTGTGCTTTAATAATTTATATAATATTTTTGTTCTAAGGTTATGTCTTCTGTATGTACCACGGTGGCTCATCCCGCCCCATAGGACAGACAAGAATGTACCACCGGTGGTACACCCCGTCGCGAACGTGTTAAACAGTTTCAGTAAGTATAGTGCAGTATCCTCAAATGAGATAGACTATATGCGACTTATACTAAATTAGAACATAATTATGTTAGATGTAACAATGTAAATAAGAACTGAAAGATAAATATGAAATTCTTCAGTTACTGATGCTGTAAAGATTTCTAGATAGAAAGAGCATTTGAGCAGTTGCTTTGCTTTCTCAGAGCATTACTGCGTTACCAAGCTGTAAGCAAGGCACTCCATTCTCATACATTTCGACTCTCTCCATTAAGCAGCCTAATGCCTGACAGGTAATGATCCCGGAAAACAATGGCCAGTGAAATAATCCCGAGGAAGGGGGCAGCAAATACTCGGTAATTCGTCTTCTCATCGACCTATGGTATCTACTGTGCGGTCTAATGAATACAAATTCTTCGCCTCTCCAGAGGCCGGAAGTTATCTCGGAATATTTATGCCAGATAGAAAAGAAGGGAAGAAGGCACGCGGTGAGCACAAATGGTCCGTCAATTTCCGTGTAGCTGACCACTCTGAAATCGGGGATCGTAGGGTCGTGATCCGCAAGCAGAGCCGTGATAAAAATGCCACGTCGTGGATATCAGTCATGATCCGTTCTGAATAATGCATGCAACGAGGACCGTTAGGCGCTTGAGGCGAAGCAAGAACAAGAAAAAGTAGAGGGTGTAGCGGGTTCGAAGCCGAAAGTTGTCGGTCGATTTTGCCGACGACGCTTCCTATGCCGGCAGGGCGTAGGTCTGGGTTAAGTCTGTGGTAGGTGGTGCATAAAATGCAGAATGCGAGACAACTGACGCGTTCTCGAGCCGCATCAGTTATTTAAGAACCGTTTGCTATCCGTCGCCGAAGTTCTAAGACTGCCACAGACCTACCGGGACGCTATTCGGCCCGGCACCACGGATTCTTCGAACGGAGACAAGCCTTCTACCTTCTACCATACTCCTGTGCCAGACCGTGCAGACAATCCATGGCAGCGTGTCTGTGGACATCGAGTACACAGAGCTGTCTTTGGAACATTTTCCGACGGCTTAACTTCTTCTTTCTCTTGGAGACTGCATCTTTATGGATAATTTATCCGGCGGAACTCGAGATTGTAACTGCGCTTCGCAGAGTTGGCGCAGGTAGCCTCTGAATTAAGGCATTCCAGAAGGAAATGTTTGCTAACGAATTACGAATTTGCATTTTTATACTCTTTGAAGTGTGCGAGGATTACATTGTGCAATTTTACCGATTCGAACCAGTAGATTAATTATATATAAAGCTTACTTTATTGTAACCTATAGTTATCTTTCGACTTTTTAAACATCTCTCTTTCTATATTTTCGAGATCTAATTTTGTCTACTACGAATTATTTAACACTAAACCTACCGCGCACTACAATACAAAATCTTTAACTTCTCCTGCTACAACTCTTTATCCAAATGTTTGCATAACAGTTATCTCGTCGGTAGATACTTCCAGCGCGTGGCGATTTTGCTTCGAAGCTGTTTCCAAAGGCATGATTCACCGATGTAAATACTGCGAATCGATTTCAGCGTATAGGTCGCTGGAGGGATTCCTCTATACGTAAATATTGGCTTCATCAAGGATGTGATATGTCTTCGAATTAAAGTCTCAGCAATATCGCATCGATCGTCAATATATTATTGCAATCCATTCCCCCAAAGGTTCTCTGGTAGGATAAAATACTCATCAGCCGAATGCAAGAAGTTTCTTTGCAATCTACAGAAGTATACCTCATGAATTCTGCATGCCACAGCCGTGTTCCTCAGAATTCAAATAATCATTCGAAACTTCGGAGTTTCGGTAGAGCTGCAGCCACGATGAACTCGGCACCTTGCATTTTTATTATCAGAGAACGTTCTATTGGAACCTCGTTCTACGAGAAAGACCAGTGTAGGTGAAAATAATTTATTGGAACGTAATTCTGTGCGTTATACACATTAATTGAATTCCATCTCAATTTAATGAGAATTTTGAATTTAATGTGAATTTTTCGCTGAAAATAATTGTTTAACGCTAATGTTTTTAGATTCTTTTATTCTTAGTCACGTAGCTTATTCTTAGTCTCTGTGAAGGTGATACGTTAAACATCAAATTAATCAGATGTTTCAATGTTATGAATAAAAGCACCATCTATTCTATAACATATGAATTAAAAGTCATATTGACCGAACTTGTTTTATTTCCGATCGCTCCGGATCGTGGAGTGGATTAAGTTTCCAGACAGTGCTCGCTGTCAAACCATTAAAGACTCGTGCCCTCGGATGACAACTATTTGCATGAGATTTCGATGCGTAGCCAGCATCGGGTTCAACGTTAATACGGTATAAAAGCTTTCGAGCTTGCATCCCGGTCTAATGGAAGAGACGGGTAACCCAGCATTACCATGGAAGACACCTTTCAATTTCTCGACAAGCTCGAAATCGGGTCGTGGCGGAGATCCAAGATCCAAACGAGACACAATCCAACTACGCGCCTCTAGTTAAGAGCGTTTCTGTTGATGCAACCGAAGTGCTTGTCTAGATGTGACTCGCAAGTTCTGTACTGGTTACCCTAACGACTTCTGATCGCTTTCCAGGAATTTCGGGCACTTCGTGCCCTACACATCGTGCACGGTACAAGTGTCGAATCTTCGGATTACGGACTTTTTGTTCTGTAAGGTAGCGTTTATGTTGGAGCTATGACAAAATCCATAAGACCAGCGTCATCAAAAATTGCTTTCGATTATTTGCAATGGAGCTGTGTTATCGCGTTAAGAAATTAGATAAAGATTTGATTATAGTGGGGATAGTATTTTTAATCTTTTTGCATTCTAGAAATCCTAGGAAAATTCAGTACAGATTATGATAAAAATGAATTGTGAATGTCAAAAATGAATTTCACCCCTATGTGGCCGTCATTTGAATGTCACATTGAGTGTTATGTCAATCATGCAGGATTAATGTAATACCTTTTTTATTTATTCAGTATGTCAAGCTTCAAATTTTCGAGTTCTAAAAAGTCTCGAATTTCTGACACTTAATTAAAATTTTTAGGAGCTTTATTAAGGTCTATAGAAAAATGAACACAGCTAAAAGGGATATTTTAAAAAATATGTTGAAACAAACTGACAAATAAAATTATATATGATTCCAAGTATACTCGGTATAGTGGCTCTTATTTTTTAACTTTCTCGAAGATGAGCTATCATCTCGTTTCAATCAACAAAAGACGATACGTGCAAAATTTGAGCTCAATTGGAAAACTCTTTAGCGACCTTCATCGATCATGAAGAAATTTTCGTCCGGAAAGAACGGTATACTACTACATTTCAACTGCAAGGCGTTCGAGGATCACCCAGCAGTTGTCCGGTTGAGTTGAAGTTTGGCACAGCCCGGTTTTTTGTTCAATGGAACAGGATTGCGGGACGGGAGCAGCAAAATTTTAACTTTCGGAGAATTATCTATAGATAAGGGCCACACCCTGATGCTCGGTTATACTTTTGTAAAATAGGGATCGCCGTTCGAATGTTAGACGCTGTTTTGAGCCGACCGAGTGTTTTTCGGTGTCGTCGATAGCCTCGATCGTCTCGTGGTCGCGTAATTTCCGCACGAACCTTTTTTCGTCTTCGCGGTTGTAAGGCGCGAAGCTATCCCGATGTAGATAGACGGCACTACGCGACGCGGTATTCCGACAAATTAATGAGGAAATACTATAATCGTTACGAGGTTGGTACAGAAGTATCGGCTGTTGTATGTAGAACCGTTCGCGGCGAGGTTCGGTAAAGAAGTCTACAACCCTTCGCGTCGAGGTTTACAGAAGAAGTGATCTCAGAACCTTTCGCGTCGATGTTCGATAGAGAAGTGAAGTTCGACCGTGATCGTCTGTCGAACTCAAAATTCGTATATGGATGTGGGCGTTTCTGCTTTTCGGGGTTTCTTCGAGAACTTCTTATTTCAATATAAGAGAAGGGCACACACTCGATTTTCGGACGCGGAGTTTATTAGAAAAAAGGCGCGTAGTGCTTCTCGGTCACGAACGTTTGACGACTGCTTGACGAATGCTTAATGTCTGCCCAAAGCGCGGCAGACCCGCAAGTTATATACGTCGAAAAGAAGTTCGTTAAATAAATGACGGACGCGCACGGGTTTAGCGCTAACGTACTCTGCGGATGGGCCGCCTTAGCGGGAAATCGTACGCATACAAAGTATCGTGGATATTAACATTGTTGCAGAATGTAACTCATGCTGTAGGCTTTTTCCGAACGCTATTAAGAAGTTCTCTTAGAAATCTTAATTTACGACACGTCACGGTTATTGAGGCAGATGTAACTGAAATTCGAACGCTAATTGCTTGCTAAATAAACTAAAAGATCTTTCCTCAAAAATAACCTTCGTCGCGTCCGTGTCATAAATCCCATCGGCAGAAACTCCACGTGTTTACGTCTTCGGGACGGAACAGACGCGTTATTTTAATTTCGTGTAATCACAAAAATAAATAATATTGGAGAAGAATTATTATTATCCACAAGTTTAGTAATATCGCTTGGCGATAAATGTGTAAACTAAATATGTAAGACAACTGAATGTATGGTATTTTTACGTATCACTTTTATCGATGCTCTTAGCTTTCATCACAGCTTCAACATAAACTTACCCTAATGAAAAGTCGATCAAGATCAACGGTTGCGAATGAACGCGATACATCCTGGTGCGGTTGATTAATTTCTCTAACGACGCCTACAGTAAACTTGATTAATTTCCACCGGGGAAATTTTCTTGAAGGATACGTCGCTATTAATTCAGGAAATAAATCTTCTTTCCCGAAAAGAAGATAATTCGCGCGATACACTTCGGGTTCGTTAGACTGGTATCCACTCGGGTAATTAGTCTCTTTGGGTTGGACAAAGTTACCCCTTGTTATGTAGGAAAAATTATGATCGTACACAGCATAGTACTATACCGTGTCTCTTTACGAAGATAGAAGAAAATTCTGTAATAATATAATGAGGCTAGTTAGTTATTTGGTTGGTGTAAACATCATTGCGAGTTTGAAGCATCAAGTTTAAGTTTATGTTTTAGCTTAAAATATGTTTATGAAATATAACTCGTACAGAATTTTATAAATATCGAACGATTCTTGATCTATCAAATTGACCGATTAAAACGTTTTTATCGGCTATTTGGTTGATATCTTGTTTTATAAGAATCTGTCTTTCGAATACGAAAGCATGTCGATTAATGGTGAAAGCAATTTTTATGGCTCTGAACGCATTCTATAGAATGAAATAAACATCACGAGATAATGGAAGCAAAAGCCATTTGCGCAATTCAATAGAGTGAACTATGCGTTCTGAAATGGTACGGTCCACGAACATATTCGATTTTATATTAAAATAAATGTCAAAGAATAAAACGGCGCGAACTGCAATTATTTAAAATTATAAATGAAACATAAATCAACGCAGATTATTGGTCCGTTGAGAATTTTCAATTAGAAAAAATGATTAAACTACATTAAATCTTAAAATCGGTTATGTTTCATAAAGCGCAGATTCATATTTTATAAAAAAAATTTACGGCTAGTAAATTGTTGATATAAACACTCCCTCATTCTTAATTTTACCAACGTAGATCTAGATTGATATGATCCATTCTACACATTTTAGGTATCGAAGTAATGTTACCAACAATTTTTCTATTTTGGTTTATTAATACACTTCAAATATCGTTTTGAATTTCTCGTACTCATTTTACTCATAGAAGCATACCATCTGCAGTCTAACAATAAATTACTACTCTACGAAACTCCATCAACAATCCATCCTTGAAAAGTCATTATCGAAATCTAGGATGAAAATCATCGCTCTACGAGATAAATTTAGCGATCGCCTGCAGCATTCTGTAACCCAGAACTAGTTAAGGGATCACGGCCGAGGGATAAGTATCAAGGATTAGCAAGGCGCGTACCAATAGAATCGCTATGACCGAGTTGATTATGTTCTTGGTTTCGCCCATGGGTGCCGGTGGTGCGGTAAGGTTATTCTCCATGCAAAACACCGTATGCCGGTATTGCGCGAGCCGACTCGGTCCACCGGTCATGCAATTTAATTAACGGAACGATGTAATTTCGGGCGGCGGACAAATTCGCCGAGTGACCTAAGTATTGGATACAGAGTCGCACCACCGACAGTTTGCCACTTTGAATGTTCGGCCAATTAGCTACGCGATCTGCGTCCTCATCAGGTTGAATGCCTGCAGACGGCCGGACCGGTCTCCTCGACAACCGACGCCGTTGTCCCGCGTGTACAATAATGAACTAACTATGGTCACTAAACAACGGAACAAGGACACGGATGCGTGCACCTCCTGACGGCTCGTACCCACCTGTAATTACGTAGTTTAATGCGTAGCCCATTGGTGACGCTGATTAACGCAGTCACGCTCCCGGCAATCGTAATCGCTGACTTGCGATGAATTATTGATGCTGCTTCCTTCGTGCGTCGCGTTTACCTAAAACGTCCCGCCAATTTTCACGTTTCGTGGCTTACACGTCTTTAACACTGCTCGGCATCAAGTCAAATGCGAAATTTTGGTATGCTCACTTTCGAAGGTGTTGCACTATTCGTCACGAGTGGCTCGTTGCGCACAGTTGTTCTAACCCCTTCTGAGGATCTAGAATTGTTCAGACAAGCGCCTGCAGTTCAAACTTTTGAACAAAAATATTGCATATTCATATAATGACCGTCACAGGAGTTTCATAGGTGAACAGAGTTTCGTATCGTTAAATGATATTTGAAATGGGTAGTGCTTATTAAAATTTATTGGACAGTATGTGTCAAAAACAAATATCGATTGTTTATAAGGTGGAAGAATAAAAACTGAGACTCCTTCATGCGATGGAAACAAGAAACAATGGCTGAAATTGGGTAAGGATTTAAGACGAAAAGCAAGCAGAAAAAGTGTCATGTTTGTAAAATGACAAAATTTTACTTATACGTAATGCTCTTTTGTATAATAATATCGGAGAAGTGCACTGTCCTTTCTGCTATTCGCTAAATATACTTTCCGGTAAAAGGTCTAATGCGGTGGATTAAAAATTCGGCTGGCATGACTCTGACAGAAACAATAACCAGCAACTGATTAACAAGTGCAACACACTGTGGAAGAAGTTTCAAAATGTCACGATACTAACAGTATCAAGTAAGTACAGATATGAATGAGGTGACGACACACTTTTGAAAAAATGTAAATACATTTTCGCGTATAACTCATGAAGTGACATTTTTTATGAAATTTCAAATGAATGACAATTTCAAAGCATACTGCGCAATCTAAGAAAGAGAAGGTAAGTGAAGAATGGTAGGGCAAGGGAGCTGGAATCAAAACAATCATGCTCTAATTTATAATGTATGTACGTCATATTTGTTTGTTTGGCCATTCGTGTAAATGTTTGTGCTCAATTTGCCTGCCAGCGCTCTGGTTACCCGAATCTGGCCAGACTTCGCTGGGGTAACCATATTCCATGTATTTATATATGTAATACGTATGTATGGAGCATCTTAAACCTGAGCGAACCTTGCTCACAGGGCACGAGTATTCTAGTGGTCGGGATTATTTTCTGGCGAATACTGCGTTTCATATTTATAAGCTATCTACAAAGTAACTTTTATTTCCGATTAAAAGACACTTCGTTGATCAAGCTTAATTTATTATAAGAACACTGACGAAAAAGATTTTTTTATTAATCCACTAACAATAAGTTAAAAAAGAAGAACGATCATTTGTCATTGTTTCGTATCTGTACGGAGCGAATCGTTTCATTGACATCATCTTCTTTAGCTTTTATTAGCTCGATATGTCCTTTGTTCTCAATGTAGTTTATTCTCAAGCTACTGTCATTCTGATAAAATCGTCATCCGACACTCGTTTGTTGTGTAATATTTTCGATTTCCTTAAATACTTTACAATTATTTAACGTGCATTAAATTCTGTATAGACATTTGTATACGTATATTTCCTTGTGCAATTTATTATATAATATAGGGTGGGCCGAAATTTGTAGTACGACCGAGCAGAGGGTGATTTCACGTGAAAAAATGAGAAACAAATTTGGTATAACATTTTTTTTATCCGAGGCTCCGTTTTCGAGGAAGTCGTTTTTAAAGTTCGTTCATCTATGCAAACGATTTAGTCGTTTGTTTCCATTAGTGTCAATGTTTGTAAACATTATTGCGGAAGGAGACACCTGCGGTAGAAGAAAAAAGAGGTTTGTACTACAAATTCCGGCTCACCGTGTACAAACTTTCGGCACGTGCGCTTTCTCGCAGACACGCGTTACAAATATTAAACGTAGATCGCAAGCAAATGATGTACGCGTAGCAGTGAGAGTAATATATTTTTATTGTAGTTACGCCTTGAACATACGGATATTTATAATGCATAACCCAGCATGTTAACGTTATTTTTAGCATGTCACTTTCGCAAAGACCCGCTGAAAAAAGCATATGTTTCGTGAGCAGAAATTTAGGGTAAAAGCTTCGACGAAAACTCGGGAGATTTGCATTACCGTTCGAAAAGAGTGCTACAAGCCCAAAAGTACATGAGGAAATTCAAAATAAGAATAAATCGCAAGCCCGTGTTCTTGAAAAACGCTGAATTATGTAGCAAAAACGACGTTAGGAAAACTTGTAAGATTCTCTTAGAGAATTTTAACTTATTTCTCACGCCCTCCAGGTCATCGATCGTATTACGCAAAGGAAACTTATTTGAAAAAAGAAAAAGTCAAACGGATAAAAGTGTGCAAATGAATGCAAAATGAAAAGTGACGCGCAGATCGTATCGTTGTTTTACATTTATTACGACTTGTACCGTAGGTCAAATAAAATGAATTGAATCGATGCTAGTGTCACATGTGGGTTAAAGGGAATGCCACGATGACGAAACGTACTGCGTTTTCAACATTCTGGAAACATCGCAGACTGTATGAACCGCTCGATACCATCAGAGGGACAAGTGTCGAAGTTGCAAAGTTTAGTTGGAGAGACTACTTAAAAGAAAATAATTTCTGTACATCGGCCAGCAATCGAACTTCAGTTTCGAAATTGCGAAGTACAAACGGTGCCCATTTAGCCAACTCGCCTGTCCCCTTTCCGTGATCTATCTTCATTATTTGTCTTCCAGCGAAGCCATCCGTTGGAAACTCAGGTCGAAAGAAGATGACGTCATCGACGAAACAAATTACTTTTCTGTGGAATGCAGTTTATAACTTTCATGTGTTCAGCTTTTCCAACACTTTCTCCGCGACAAAGAAGCTTCGCAGCATTACTTGTTCCGTCTGTACTTCCACAAGGAAGATAAGTGTCTGCATCATTGTGCACGATAATTCTACCTGCACGTTCTTTTCGTCGTCGACGTCCTCGCCAGTTTCGCTGGAACTTTCCACTCCGTCAATTTTCCCACCTTAGAAATTTCTCTTCGAGTAATCTTCGCTTCGCGCATCCACGTCGCGTTTCTTCTTCAATTTTCTTCGCCATGGTTCATCCACAAAACCAATTTTCCGCGAGTTAATTGTTCCTCCACCGTCGCGTGTTTAAAATCTTTTTCAATACAACGCGAGCATATTGAGTTCCTATTAGAGGGTGAAAACGTCCTTTTGTACAATAAGTGTACTCGCAAAAAATTACCCGAAACCTTGCTCGGATTTTTGAAAGTATATTACAACATTAACGGAAAGCGACGTATCTTAAGGTGTTATGCTCGGCTGAAAGTGTATATAGCACAGCAATAAAATAACACATCAGGAAATGCCGATATTCGATTTAACTCATCGATTTCAACTGTCTCTACTTGTAATTTTTCAGGATTTTTGCCTTTTTTTCTATAAACTTGCTTCCGAGTTGTGGTCTAAAACTACACTCTTTCTACAGACTTTATACAGAGTGGTCCACGCAATTTCTGCATCTCTTGCAACTTCCAAAATATGTATTGCGTAAGAAATTTTTCAATACAAAAGTTGCGTGGCTTAAAGGGGCATAGTATGTAGTGCATTAATTTTTTTATAGTTGAATTTGGAGGTCAATTTTCTTTTCCAAAATGGAATAATATATCTCTTATATCAGAATATGGAAGAATATCGAATTCTTAGTGAAAAAGTATTGACCTCGATTAGTCCTAAACCTAATAGCTAACGAGTAATTTCGCTTAGTGCCTGTAATTAGTACGTAACATCGTGTTTATAAAATTAATATGCACAGCAATGTGCACCGTAACAAAAAAAAAACTGCAACAGACAAGCCTATCGATAGACTTTCCGACTATAAGCGTTGTTGGAAAGAAGCCTATTGACAGGCTTCCCGGGCATAAAGTGTTAATCATGACCGGTTCGAGTGTTGTTTCGCGATAGACGTCGAACACTGAAATTGCTACCATACAATTGCAAGGGAACAGAAATACAGTTTTCCTACGCTGTTTTTCGAGCACCCGTTTATCGCGGGCTTTGTCACGTAAGCCTTTAAACGTTTTGAATACTGGAGAAGTTTCACGTCTGATGGCACTTATGCCAGATTCTGTGGCGGTTGCTTTGGGTGCTCGTGCACGGAATGAATACGTTGCCCCTGAACACGTAATTTCATCCGTGTCGGTTACGTCGTACATGTTCATTGCGGCTCATTTCGTATCCCCAAGGCCAGATTCATCTGTAAACGGGCCGGATACGTGAGTGGAATGAAAAATAGCTTTAGCAGCTCCCGGCCGCTTTTCTCTGGATGACAGTACACATTTATGAACGCGTTATGAATCTTATTCAGTCGCAGTCGAGAGGATTCACGATGCGAGTAATATTTTCGGAAACGTAATCAATCGCGGAGAATATCCGCGATACGTTTACGCCGTTTCTCATAGGCTTCGTAGTTTCGTCCGCATCATGGAGCGCACCAGGTAAAGTGGTTCGAGTTATTCCCTTGAGAACCGGGAATATACTGTCTTTACTGTTTTAAGAAACACTTTCGTTTTTAAAAAATGTAAACATTGCATTTAACATTCTACACTCAAAATTTTGTATGTAAGTATAACAAAGTTTATGTAACTTGAAATCAGGAAATATCAATCTTTTCAAATAAATTAATTACGTATTAACAAATTTATATTATATAACATAATATAAAAATGAGAGTAGGCTAAAAAACATGGTAGAGAGGTGTACGACTTTCAAGTTACACCGAGCTATATAGAGGGTTCATCATAAAAAAAGTTGAAAGTTAATAATTTCTGTAAAATCTTCGCATAGTTTTGTAACATAGTAATCACATATACATAGTTCTAATTGAATTGTAAATATTGATATGAAGTTATATTAAATGAAGTTCGTACCCAAGACAATTCGAACTCTTAAAATCGATATTGTTGCTCTTGGTTTCTTCCGTTAGCAAAAGCCTTCTCGAACTTATCCAATTCGACGTATTTGGGATCAAGTAAATCCCGAGAAGTGCTCTCCATTTCACAAGAATGTACATAGTAGCACGTTCTTTATCTCAGCCTCTGATTCGATAAATTACAATCAGCCTTGCTTACCCTAACTTAATCCATTTGTTTCATCTCATTCGCTTTGTTCTCTATCCCCCTTGTTTCTCTTGCTCGCATAATTTATTATTCCGTCACACTCTTGATATCTCTTTCCATTTCGTTCTCAACTTTCCGAGTTAGTTTTCTAGGTTTTCACGCTTCCTTCCATTCACTAGACCCCATCTGTTACCCTACAATCTCCTGTTAAGTGTTTGAACTTTTCAAATCTGTCTCGACATGAATCATGCTTTCTGTTCCCTTCGTCGACAGAAAATCTATTCCTCTTTTGCAGTACTAATAGTATAATATCGTTCATACCTCGTATCACATTCTCTCTATTCTATCACATTCGCTGCATCACATTCAAACTGTGTTCACAACAAAACAATGTCACACAGTTTCTGTGTGAAATGCTTAACCCTCGCCTGACGCACTCAGGGTCCACACGCACGCAGCAATGTTTATGTTTACGTTTCCGTCGCTCACAGTTATAAAAGGCCCGCCGTGCGAGGGTTAATGATTGTGTTTGTCTTGAATGTTTCGATGCCGTGAGTGTATAAATTGTTTGAATATAAAGAGTGCTCGATGTTTTTATTGATTGATGTATTTTTGTGTCGACGATAAAACGTAGAAATGGCGGTAACAGAAAGAGATTGGTAGTTCGCAAAACTGTTTGACCGTGTTTGAAACTGTTCGATGGCCACGCGACCCACAGCTACCTGCGTCAGGTAGCAACAAAGAGTTTCATTGGAAACATTCAAGCGAAATATGTACGGAGAAAGCTATTGGTTGCAGAATTGCTGTGTGCCGTTTGTTCGAGCGCAACGGTTGTACTGGTTGCGTGAAGTTAATCGGAAAGAACTCGTTTCCACACCTAATGGTTCCGATCAGATTTCCTAGCATGGCCCCGGTATTCACAAAGTACAGAGAAGATGGTTTTGGTTTCTCGAGGAGGATTTTTACGGTGGAAAACACAGTGTTCCACTTTTGATCTGGCAAGCAGGTTGCCAAAGGGCCCCGATATGTCTCGCACCGGCGGGAGTTATCGCGGTTCCGTGATCTTCCGATCGCGTTCGAGACCATGCCGGAGCCGCGGCCGTAAGTCATTCAGAGGCGATAACCGTCGTGTTCCACGGGGCGTGGTTACACAGAGCGTGCGGTAGCAGTTGGTACAGAGCCAGTTTCACACAGAACGCGAAAATAAAGAGACGACGAAGACGAGCCGCACCACTAGGGACTCGGCTGCAAAGAGAACAAAGCCTGGGATTGGTGAAATAGATGGCTGGAATTGTTTCCGTCCACTGGAAAGAACCTAGTCCACTGTGTTCCTTCGACGAACTTTCCTCTAATGGCTCCATTGATACCTTCGACGCTTTCTTCCAGACGATTGCGCCAGCTTTCGAATTGATAACAACAACCGGGCACGCCTCGCGGCTCCAGCTTCGTTCTTAATTATCGTCCTGCTGGATCTTGTTCCAAGAGAAAGATAATAATCCGTGACGATTTGCTGCTTCGTTGGTCAGAGCTTATCGATGACCAATACTGCCATCAATAAGTACAGTGCAGGTATTTATGGAAAATGAAACTCTCTGCGAATTGTTTCCCTGGATCGAAGTTAAGCAGATATTTATGATCCCCGTCGATGGTATTAATAATATTAAACGATGTTGAAATGAATCGCGGTACAAATTATATCATCAATTATATCATATACAAATTATATTATCATCATTTTATTGTTAAAAAATAAAGTTTAACTTAAAGTCACAAAGACATGTAACTATTTTATGAGATTCATCGTGTCATTTATGAAAACCAGTACAATTTTGTTTGATATTATTGAACATCCTGCATATTCAATAATACTTCTTATTTAATACGTACGTTATTATAAATCGGGATGACGGTTATTGCTGTGTACATGCAGTGAAACACAGAACATTAATCTATTTCGTAAACCCGCCATAAGATTAACACTCCGTATTCACCAATTCCACAACGATTAAATTAATGTATTTTCAAGTGAAAGTTTAATTATCCTTCATTGAAACCCTATACTGTTTACAAATAAAGCAGTAACGCTAACTAAAAAAATTTTGGAAAACATGTATAAATATAGATTTTCAAGCACATGGAATTCGTGATTTTAAGCTCTCGAGCGTCCCTAATGTATTTCCATACGGACATTATAAAAACTTGAGAATAATTTGCACAGTAAAATAAACGAGTCCCGTAATTCCAAAAACAATTATTTCTCAACATATGCATTTTTCAAAGTAGCTCGTGGCAGATACAAGTTAATGGCTGGTGCAACGTTTGCTAATTTCATAGCCTCCTCTTCGAGGGATAGATAATAACTAGCCACTTTGTTGCATTAAAACTAACAGCCCTTATGTGTGACAGAATTTTTTTCCTTCAGATTATGTAAATAACTGGCTAGTCAGAAGAGGCAACAGCGAACCAGAAATCCACTAGCTCGTTGTAACGTAACTCATCCCATAATTAAAACGCATAACCTTATCTAACTGCGTGTAACGTAGCAACGCCAGCATGAAATTACGGGGTCAACCTTATAAAAATTTCCTGTAACGCAGGAAAATTGCGAAGTTCCGCAGGAAAAATGTACGGACGGCGGATGTTCTTTTCCCATGGAGGTATGAATCCGGTCGTTGAACGGACATTGCCAAAATTATCTATTTTTCAAGCCCATGCGAAGCCTATGTAAAGCTTAATAAATAGGTTGACTGCAGCGCCGTCTTGAAAAATTCCATAAAATCAAAGCGACTTGATGAACGACGCTGAAACTGAGAAAACGTGTGAAAATCTAGTAGGGACAATATACAAGATAATAATATTGATTTGGATAATATTAATAATAAAGTTATCATTTTATTTTTTCCTAAATATATGCGATATCTAAACCTCTAAAATATCTTTCTAAGGATACATACATACATATATATATCGCTACTTTATAATGGAAGTATAACCATTTATATGATGCAATATGATATAATACCAAAAGTTTTGTTAGAATGTTACAGCAATATTGTTTTTCATTGGCAGATTGCGGATTTCATGCATTTATAACAAAATTGTGTAGGTGAAGCATAAAGCAGTGAAAGAGACAAATCGTTTTAATTTAATTTGAGGTAGAACATTTTGATTTTGCATAAATGTCCACGGTCTATTTATTAATGACGAACATTATAGAAAATTAAAAATTTTCACGTAATGGAACACCTGATATTTTTGGTATTTCCTATTGAAATCGTGCCCATTTTTCTCTCTTGTAAATGGCCATTCGAAGTTGTGGCTTTATATGAAATTCAGCAATATAATTGTGAACTTCAGTTTCCCAATTAGCGTGCGGAATGAATATTTCCGTATCAGCTTTCATTGAAACCCAAAATTTTCGTGAAAATTTCCGCTCGGGTGTGTCGTAATTTTTCTAATTATAAAATAACTTGGAAACGACTTATTGATTGCGTACAACGAGTTCAGCGTCGAGCGCAGTTATCACTGCTGCGGCGAGTTCCACGCGAACGAACAACGAGATAATGCAGAGCGATACGAGGCGCGAGCACAGGCTCGGTCGAGGAGACGAAAACTGCAACTGCGCGTAAATCACGATCCTCGTTAGCCCGATTTGAGCCGATTATCGTTCGTCGCGAGAAATTTAACGCCCGCAGTATTATCCGCGCCGCTTATGAAGAGGATTCCATGAGAACGCGGACGATGCGCTATCGCGCGCTTCGTCGACCGTTTAACTTCGCAGCGTTGACGAAGTGGTTGTCTTAGACCTAAGTCATAAATAGATACTAGATGAGACTGTTATCTGTGCGAAATAGAGATCCAGCGGAATGTGATCACCCTCTAACACAGTTAGAGGTATGCCAATCTGCGATTAACGCGTCTAGTGCCGAGAGTCTATTCCAAAAGTTGTCACAAAATAAATGGAATTCGACTCATGGAACCGAAAATTCAGTTTGTTAAAATACATTAGAATAGAAATGAATTTTGAAAATTAATCAAAAGTTGATAACACACGTATGTGATCGACGTGGCACTCAATGTGTTAAGAATTCTTATTAGAAATGTTTGGAAATTTCTCTGCTAACGATGGCTCGATAAAACTCGCTGAAATATTTAACATGTTTTCGTTCCTGTTCGAAAATAGAACGAATGTCGACATTGATATTACATTTTCTTGCGGTGTTATTACGTTCGGACGCCACCTAATGATTTTTTGATTTATTTTGAAGTACAAAACCAAATATGCTCCTTTCTTTCTCAAAAATATGCATTGTCAAAATTTGATTCATTCCTTTGAGAACGGAACACAATTCATAATAATACGAGTCTCTAGAAAATAACGGATAAATCCAGTGAATTCGTCATCTAACGAATTCCATTGTTTGTAAGTACGCATTAATCAAATATTTGTTGAGCTGTGCTGCACGTCAAATGTAAATACCGTTGATATGCTTCTGCCGTGAATCATAATAACTGTCAGCATATTACCATTCCCTGCGTACTTTCATTATAACTTTATACAGTTTGAATGCACATGTAGTTTTAACATGAAGTGTTAATAAAGGAAGAAAATAAAAATATGAGAATTTGAAAAATTGTTATTTTAATAATATAAATAGTAAAATACATAATGTTCAGGCTTGATAATTGGACTTTAATCGTATATTTAAACGTATAAAATATAAAGCTTAAATGTGGAATATTAAATTTTGTTCTGTTCATCATTTCTATAGCCCATTTTACCGTCCCTTGATCAAAAAAAGTCCGTCGTTTCGGCCGATGGGCAAGGCGTATCCCAGTTTCTCCGCCTGACCTGCACGCCCGTAGGCCCGATTTTTCTATCACCTCCCGAAACCCACTTCCATTGGTAAACGAGAAGACCAATAAAGTAATCGACGCGAGAAGTCAGGGGAATCGAACGCCCGCCCCACTTAATCGCATCTCTTGTTCAGCGCGTAACTTAGCCAAAAATAATCAAAAGTCTCGAATCAAAACAAAATGGATGAGGCTAGATGGAGCGGGCGACCGACTTCCCTTGCCTCTTGGTCTTTGCGTCATTTAGTTTACGCGTAGTGTTCCATTCTCTCGTTTCTCGATATTACCTTCAGGTTCTTAACGTTATACGTTAACGTAGGCCTAAGATATCCGTAAAATTCCTATACCCAAATAATACGTTGTAAGCTTGCGAACGCGAGAGTAATACTACGCGAACGAAAGATAATTATTTTCACTTTTACTTCAGAAATATTGAACACATATTTAAGAAGTGTACGATAACCGTTTAAAAAATCATATGATAGAACATAAGTATAAAAAATGTGTATAGTAACAACAATGAAAAGTTAATCAAGATGCTAGTTAGTAATTATAAATAATCATATACTGATAAGAACAATTTGAAGTTAATGCTTTAGGGAAGAGTCAACTGATACTGCACACGCCAAAACAAGTTTGGATGAAAGACTGGAATAATCTGTATAAATAGTAAAATGTAATTCTTGTTACTTAGTTTATAATATCTACTTTACATCTTTTATTATTTTTACTTATTATATTTATCTTTATGCTTTTAATATCCAATCTGTAAACTGTAGACATTAAGATTGCCGGTTTTATTCCCTTGACATGATTTCTCCAGAGATCGCTCGAAACTTATATTCATTAGAACTGCCGCAACAGCTCAATGTCTACTTTATATTTGAAACATTTTAATATTTCCAGGAAACTTTTAGTATCTTGTACACGCCCTGCCGTGTGTAAGTAGCCAACCACGTAATTAATTTAAGGTGAACGAACGTCTTCTTAATACCGTAGTAATATACAATAGAATGCCTAAACCCTTATTTTTTGAATTTTGATCTCTTTTTTTCTAGTAACATCAATTACATATATGTATGACAACAAAGGAGATAATACTTTTTACATACATGTATCTTGTGTATACCAACATGCGTCTACTTTTACTGTACTTTTGCACTTGGTACTTTATACCTGCAGCGTGCATACCCATAAAGTCACAGAAAATTTGAACAACACGATTTAAAAACAAGAGCCCTCTCTTACCAAAGTATTTTCTTAACCCTTCAATTAGCGATGTCGAATTAATTCTCTGTTTCCTATTACGATCCAGAAAATTCTCATTTTTATCGCAATTTCATAAATAATTCTTTCACTTTACCGTGCAAAACTATTATGTCGGTTACAGGAATATTTTTACTGTATCGGTTTTATTTATCTCAGCTGGAGTTAAAGCCGCTGCCGAATCGTAATCGAAAAGTTAGCTAGTCAAGAAGGTTAAGAGAAGTCGCGAAACATCGAGCACGCTAATAAAAACTCGATTAGGTTCCACACGACGTAGCTCGCTCCGGTTTATTCCGAGAGAGCGTCGCTTCAATCCCGTTTCGAGCGTACCCTTTTCATCCGAAACTAATTCGGTCGTTAACGCAATTCTCCCGACGTTCTCGAAGTGAGAAATAAATTTCCGGCCGATAGGAATCCTGCGCCGTAGCGGCGAGGTTAAAATGTTGTTTAATTAAATCGACAATCAAATTACGTCTCACGCCACAATGTCTGGTTTTCGTGTCGCAAAGGTCAGTCGTCGTTGATTTAAATTAACAAACGGCTCGTTGTTTAGTTAGCGGTCCCTCGGCGCAGATCCGACCCGCGAAATGAAATTCCCGTGGGCGTGGCTCGACGGTTGGTCGACAAATTTACTTTTCGATGAGTCCGCGATCCAACAAGCCGAGGCCAAATCGAATTGAACGCGTTAAAGAGTCATGCCTGCTGGCGGTCGGAAGTTTCTCTGCGGCGTTCCTTCAGTCTTTAACACCTGGAATCCGTGTCCCGTTGATAAATTCTCGCTGCTGCAGGTGCGCAATTGCCGTCGTGCTGGAAATTAAACGGTCGCCACAGCGCTTCTGCTGAATCGTTCGAAGCTTTTCTGAGGTAAACACTAAATGAACTTTTCTGATTTCGTGTTGTGGTTGTTAGCGATCTCTAGACAGCGGATTTTGTGCTTCTACGACCAACACATTATATGCATTTTTATTGCTCACTTTCACATATCGTGTGAAACAAAATGAAAGGGCGTATACTTAGTTGCACATCCCATATAATTCAAGAAAGAAAATGCATATTTCATATATATTGATACGTGACATTTCTAGGTTTGGAATTTCATTGTTTCGAATCTAAATTCTAATTTTTAACAACGTGAGATGAACGATCAAATAATATGTACCGTCATTGTCATCTCTCAACAGCTCACTCAATACATATCAAAATTGATACACAACTTTGTATTCTTCAGAAGCATGTACTCTATATTTGTTTCGCTCTCTACGTATTCGGGGAAATTGTTAATGTTATTTAGCGTGGACGCGTAATAAAATCCATTAATCTTACAACGAAGTTACAAATTAAGTATTTTAAAGTAGTATAAAGGCAGAGAAGGAAATACATGAAAAGAGGAAGAAAGAAAATATACATAGAAGAGATATAATTTATAAAAATGATTAGAGGTGTGTTCGGTAGAACAGATTTGCAGTTAGCGGAGGTTCGTTCTGTATATCGAGCTATTAGAAGAGAGTATTGCGACATCAGCACCAGAAAATGAAAAAGCGAATATTACGCTCGTGTTTTAGCTTTCCACGCGGATTATTCTCAGTGGCGAGTTAAGGAGCAAATTGGCCACAATGCGCTTTAGTAAATGATTCAATCGTTTGTTTAAACAGTGTCTATATGTATTCGGATGTGCACATCGGCAATCCGCGGGGTTTCCGACAATTCAGGTGGCCGAGTAGGTGAACCAGACCCGTTCTTACCGGTCCGTAATTATTGTTGTCCCAGACGCTGATGTATGGCAACGGCCAGCGGCCACGTGTTTTCTGACGCTGCAACCAGATATTTCTTGCCGCGCACGTAGCCGCTGCTGGTGCCCGTGTTTTTCACGCAGCCGCTTGTTAGGCTGGAAAAATCACTCGCGTTTCCGCCTCCACCAACTCGATGTCGTACACGTTGTTTTCCGACGGCTATTGTTCGGAGAAACACGACACTCCCGCATTCAATTCTTGTTAACAATGATTCGGCTACTCCTGCCCTTAAGATATACCAAACACACTGCTCCGTAAAATTAAAGGATCGCCAAAGTATAACTAAAATATTGTCGACCTTTGAACTCTGATAACATTCTCTAATCGAATCGTACAACATTCTTGTTGTGTTTATTTTTAAAGTTCAAGTTTTCACGTTCACATCATTCAACTTAAATTTTTTACCAACTTATTTTGTACCAAATGGAAGGAGAAATGGAAGATGATTTCACTGTTTTAAAATTAAGGAAACAAATTGATCTTATCTTCGTTTCAATATGACTCGACGAAGACAAGTCTCTTCTCTGCGATGATCTGTGAAAAGTAGAAAGCGTGTCTTCGGTGACTAATGATCATAGAAATGAGTGCGATGACCTTGACAGCATATTAAAGAACTCATCGAGATCGAAGATGACTCCATTTCTGTGAATATTTACCTCTAAACAGATCTTTTACGTTCTACATTATGTATCCCTAGCCTTTTCCCTATAATCTCAAAATAATTATGTACGTGTTAGTTCTTTAGTTTCCTCGCCTAGGTTTCATTTAAAAAATCGTATCTCGTATCCAAAATGCCATAAAACCAGCTTCTGACCTATATGTACGCGTAGGAAACCCCATCTACGGTTCACCAACGTCAAAGCGCATCAGTGCTTGGGATAATGGTAATTACACGGCTGGAAAGTCAGGAATAGTACGCGTCCGCGCGAACTCGTGTCGACAGGAAGCGATGCGTGGAGCCGCGCGATCCTCCATGTTCCGGTTGGTATCCATCAGATTCCGGAACGAATAGAATGGGAAAGCGCGGTCAGCTGAGCAAGAAAACCTGTAGAAAACAACGAGGCCCGGTTAATCGATTATGCTCGTTCGCTTATTATATACTTTCACCGGTTATGTCAGCGGTCAAGGAATAAGTGTGGAAACTAGGAAAGCGCTTGGGTCTGCTATTAATACGTAATACGAGAAGTATTACGAGTGGCGACGTTTACATGAGACGATGGAGCTGGGTACGACTGTCCTCGGAACCGCGCGGCTTTCTTAATGTCACGCGCGTGGGCGGTTAACTACACGCGATATAGTCTTTTGCGCGCTCCCTAGTAATCTGATATCAGTGTCTTGGTGTCCCCCGAGGTGTCTCTGCAACTTCGTCAAACACATTCGTTTACCTTGAACCCAACAAATTTAGGTACATATTACTGATTGATTTGAAATAGTGTCTACAGAAATTAATTTTTTTCGATTTTAGAATACAAAATTTGATATACGGTAGACAGTGTGTAAAAATGATGTTGCAAAATTAACAATTGGCTAGAATGACAAAAAATATTTTAAAGATCACGTTTTTCAACTTCTTCTCCTGAGTGTACAGTATATTCTCACCAATTGTCTTTCAGCTTGTAAACAGAAATGTTTTTATAACTGCCGATTGTCAGCAAGCATAAAAACTAGGCGCAAGGCTCGAATAATTGTATCTCCTCTTCCCAAATTGTCCATTTTTGTTTAGAAGCTGAAGGACAATTCGGGAAAATTTACTGTATAACGAATATTGAAAGAATTCACACGGACAGCGTCATCCTGTGTTTGTTAAATGACGTAACGAAGTTACGTTGACATTTTCGAAACAACGGTTTGGATTCTGAACTGTGAGAGTGAGTTTGATCGTATTACATAAGAAGGATGATCATTTAATCACCATAATCTATAAAACCACTCTCATTATCGTTTTAGTCTTTGAAACAGCCATGAACGTGGAATAGCTTCCGCATAAGATATCCGATTATCGATTTGTTAAGACTAAGTACGCGCGTGGCATTGGCTGGATAAAACGAGGACTTCTGAACTGCCGCAACACACATATGAGTTACGCGACGGTGAAAGTGAAAGAAGCATTTTCTATACGCTGATTTGGATTTAGATGCCGGTTGTGAAACCCAAGCTTCCTAATTCAAGTTTCCGGATTACAATGTTTTCATTTCTTTGACGAATGAAAGTGTGCTCGACGAGTTTTTTTTTCATTCAAGTTCTCATTGAAAATACCATAGAGAGAAAACTGGCAAGCCTTTCAGTGCGTGCAATTTAAATTACAGTTTTCTAAAAATCCGTCGGGCTTTCTTTTTGATCTTTTCGTACAAAGGATCGTTGGAGAGAACAGAGAAATGCATACATTGCGTTTTCATCTTCAGATCTTTCTGACTCACAATTATTCGATTCGCATCAGAATATAGGAATTTTATTCAACGCTTTTAGGCACAGTGAAAAATGAAAAACTTGCAACAAAATCTGAAGATCTATAAAAAAAATTATACACGAGAGGGTGTTTGCAGTTTACATAAAAATTGTTCGTTCAAACAACTTAAGAAGACGTACGAAATTACATCGATGTTCGAAATTCTCGTTTAAAAAGCTTTCAATCCAAGCATGCAATTATTTTGTTTTCAATAGTGTCGTTTCATTATGGACACCGAAAGTTAGCGGAGGATTGAAAGTAGCAAAGAACAATTTTGTCAGAATCAACGATCGACCTTGCCGCTACTCAAACACCCGATTCGGTGTTCGCCTCGCCTAAGGGAAGATCTTTCATTTACAAGCTTTTTACGGTTCCGAGTCTGCATTGGGTCGTCCAGAATTCGCCTCAATAAGCTCTATCGTCAGGGTCAGGAGGAGATAGCTCGGACGAGACCCTGCTGAAGCTGTCTATTTCCACGGTATAATATCTTCCGTGCTTCTTACTAATCCCATTTTCGTCTATCTCATTTAGAAAGTTACCGTCAGGAGTACGATTCACGAGATCAGGCTCTGACGAGGGGAGCGATAGGCAGCGCCGATAAAAGAATTTCGTGTTCCTTCGAATGCAGCGTCAGCTTTCGAGACCGGCAGATAAAAAATAATCATACAACTTTTAGACAGTAATATTACGAACACGCAATTACTGACTGGTGCTTGATGGACGAAATCGAAACAGCTGAATGCGGCGAAAGTATTACGTCGTTCGATAGCAATAACAGATTTAACTTGCTGAAAATTTCTACATTTGACTTGATTTTTGTTTTTGATTAGAGTTGCGAAGAATTAATTAATTTAGTAAAGTATTCCGTTGTTCAATGTTGTTCTTGACGCGTTCATTTGACGTTTAAACATTTTTTCTGTTATTAACAGCGGCGAACAAAATTTTAGATTTCACAGAAAAATCGAAATAATCTATTGTAATCTTAGAGTCTAATACGCAAAAGCAATATGGATCATAAAAATGGAAAGATCTTTCTTTCTTAATTTAGTGGGTTTACTTTCTGGGTTTTTCTATATTCATGAGTGGCATACGTAATTGGAATAGAAAGGGAAATCTGCGTTAGATTTCGTTAGAAAACGAAATTGCGTTTCGAACACTCTTTGGCTATATTTTTGCAACGAATATCAAATTTTCTGTGCGGAAGGCACTTGTATTAGTTAATAGAAGGTGGGATATCGTAATTTCCAAGTTCGTTTTTGAAAGCTAATCGAACATCTGTGTAACTTGCCTTGTGTCTAAGTAACAGCTAGATCTATCGAACGTTTCAAGAAAGTTGGCGTATTGAGAAAGTTCAGAGTGCAGATCGCCTCGACGGTCGTAAAGTAATTCGCTTTGGACGCACGTCTGAGAAGGATTAGTCCGTTTGAAGTAGAAGCCGCGCATCGAGTCACAAAGGGGCGGGATTCACCGGTCCATGCGACGAAGCTTGGCACATCGAACCAAGACACTCGAGTTGGAATCCATTCATTAGACCTCGACCCTCAGAGGACACCTCGAATGGAGAAGCTTTGTGTTCGAGGTGCGAATCATGGTACAAGATATTACGCTCCGCGTAATCAGGCCAATCGAATCTACACGGAAACTGCCGGTTTCTGCAATTAGTCCAGCCGACCATGATTCGTATCCCCGTGGACCGATGAACGTCTGATTTGCTACTTGATAAACACGATGTTCCGATCCGAACATAGTTCAACCGGGAGACCGCGCGGATGAAAAGACCTATGGATGTAATTAAAGGTGGTTTTTGGTCATCTGACGGCATCATCGGTTCGGCGTCGGTACATCTTCGCAATTACCGAGCGGAGAAAACTCTGTGCTGTTATTAACCTATCGACTGCATCATTTTTCTATTATGAACAGTTATGAGAACGTAATATTATATAAGACAAATGAAATTGATGTTGCACAAATTTTGACGCAATCAAAAAATGTATAAATACTTTAATTGTGCTTTTGTTATCGGTTATAAGTAACTTTATATTTATCGAGTGGGATTAATTAAATGTTATTTATACTTTTGTTTTGTTTATTTTTTTGATAAAAATTTTGATATGTCTTGTTCGAGGAATATAAAGTGAGTTATGCTCAAAGACAAACCAGAGGCACAGCAATTGGCCATCCGACAGTAACCGACTCCATTACTGTAGCCCATGATAATGTCTAAATATATTTGGCAACACTTTGGAAGCCTGAAAACTCGTTTCGTCGAATTCCGTCATTTTCGTCGCAAGCGTACAGTTCATAAACATTGTGGCGGATTCGAAGGTATCGTACGTGTTGTGTTATGGAATCCAACGTACTCTCGGCCGGCCAGGAAACCGCGCGAAACTTCTCGGATTCTTAGTAGCTGACGGAAATCGCGAATGAACGCGGAGAACGTAGCCGGATATTGAGTACGGTGTCGCGAAAGTTTCATCCGAGCCGTCTTTTGACTCCATTTCCGATGGGAGCGTGTGAAAAGAACCCGTTTCGACCGAGCTCACATGAATCCCTTTTGATCATCGTAATGTGCGCCGTTTTTTTGTCTCCTCTTTCACTCGCGTTTTGTCGCGAACGCTCCTTTGTGCGCGACGTTGACTCGCGCACTGGGACAAAGGTCGGCTCGAAACACAGCGCGGTTCCTTCGTCTTCTGTACACGCACACGTATGGGCGAAGCGAATGAAATTATAAAAGTACACGGAAGCATGCCAAACAATTCTCGAGACACTCGCCTTGATTTCCTGCTCCTCTTCCCTTATTTTCTATTTCTCGAATTCGCGAGGAAATAGTTCGAACACGGGGGAGTCCAATTAGTTGTAACGCATTCCTAACATATTAAAATAGCAATTTCGAAAGAATATTCGCACATGTATGATAACATTTTATGTATGATAATATTGTGTAAATAACGATAAAGGTAGCTCTAGATACAAGAAACATTAAAATTTTATTAAACATGATCAGGGAATAAAATTTCATTTTTTTCGAAGCTTCATGGTTTCTAACCAAATCTCTGGATAAATTCACATCTTCGTATGTACAAAATTGAACAATGAAGAATTTCTCGTTAAAACGGAAAATAATAACTAGCAACAGACGCAAAAATTATCCTGTTTAGGTGTTCTTTATTCTATGCGAATTATAGATTCATTGAGAACATGATAATGACAAAAACTTAAAAATACAATAGTATTATTTTCCACCAATTGAAACTATTGAGAATGGAAACATATTGTGTGACTCGTGCTCAAGATTCTTATTTTGTATAAAGATTTGCATTTGACTAATGTGATAACGCGTAATTTTATTGTCGCGTTAAATTGATCCAAAAAAAGGATGTGTTTTTCATTAGGCCCGCAGCGTCAGTCTCGTCCAAAAGCAGCTTCCCCATTTGAAGGGATCTGCTCATTGATCGACTGCGCAGTTAAGCGCAAACTAATTTCCAGGTACTTGTACGTATTGTCTGGGAGAAGAACGCCGACATCTCGAGATGCCGACGCTCTGATTAAATTCGAAGGGGTGAGGGTCAACCGATTGTCGCCGGATCAATAAACTCCAACTCCGGAGAATAAGAGATCGACGCGACTCGGATCTCGCAGCGGATCAATCAAAAAAACTCTTTAAACGCTCACCAGCGGTCCGACTTGGCGGATTGGCTGGCGTTCGATGGGTCTGAAAGCCTCCTGCTGGATCACTATTCCAGGGAATACGTCGCGGATCGGAACTGATCTCGTTAAACCAGGCTGCGCTGGATCTTTCAGCCCGAACGGCTTAAAATTGACTCGTAACTCTCGCCTCGAGTTATTGATACGTTAAGTGTTTCCGACACCTCGAGTCTAACTTCGTTATCCCTTTGTCTTATCACCGTCAGTGAGACTCGTGGTGCTGCGCAATAACGGGGACGTTATCCAGTCCTACAATTTTCATGAAACCGACAAACAATCGCTTACGAAAATATTCAAATACTCAGATTCCAGTCTTTAATGGTTATTGGGTAAGCTGAAAGCTGAAAAGGTTGAAAAAGAGGCTAAACATTTTTCTCAAAAATTCTAAGAGCTGGCAATATCGATTAATGAAATCTTAGGATTTCCATTTAAAACTCTTATTTGAATGTGTTAATAAAACGCTTTTAATTAATTAGAATTCTAAAGAAATGTGAAAATTGGTTAGCAATTGATTAGATTTAGAAGATGTATCCAAAAACGGACTGTATTCACATTTTTTCTTTATATTCTATCATTCTTTGTCTTAATAATTATTTTTGTCATCATATGTTTAGTTAGATATACAATGAATAACAATTATTTCCTTTTTAGTTAATAGATAACATCAATTGTACAAATTCTGTATTATTTCCAGAATATTGTAATTTCGTTCACTAACTCAAAACACATGAAACACTTACGATCGTGAATCGTGTTAGCACGTAATTGGTCAAATGACATACGATGTGTTCCGAACCGAAACACTTAAGTTAATTCAGAATGTTTCGACTGTTCAGTTCACATTGTATTATTTTTGAATCACACAAATTTTGGATTGCTCGATGCTCCTAAAACAGCCTGTACGAACCACTGAATCAAGGCGTTATCGAGATCAAACTGTTATCATTGCTAGACAGGTAGTTTACGGTACTCCAGCCGTCAGTTACTAGACTGATCAGACACGCCCCCAATCTACTCCTCCTTAGCAGTGCATTCGCGTCAGGCTGAGAAAGCATTGATCTATGTCACTGGCAGAAACACTCCCAGGCAGTTGATCGAGCACTTCGCTGTCCCCACCGACGACATCTTCTCCCACGGATCGTTAGGAACTTCTAAACACATTTTTTCCTTGAACCTCGCCTTGCAACCGCAAGCGAATCGAGCGAACATCCTTAGACCGTGAAAGATCGAAAGCCAGGCTATCGACAGACCAATGGGAGGTTTTTTCACAATGTCCTGCTGCTTCAACGATTGTGTCGCCTTGTTCTACACCAGACTATTTCGTTTTGTCGGGTTTGCTCGGCGAGTGGCGTTTCTCGCCATTTTCTTCGCCGGCTAACACCGAAATGACTTTCTCAATTCACGATCCGCCAGGATCCAATGGGCGCCGGAAGTTTCCGCGATCGATAAGCCGAGGAACTCTTTCGTTTAATGCTTTCGCTATTCCTCTTCGTTGTTACCACGAGATATTTCTACGTGTAACATACTTCTGGGAGGGATACGAGGGAACAAACAAAAACACAGCAATTGGTCACCTTGTAATAACCAGTTTCAATTACTCTAAAAAAGTTTGTAAAAATTGCAAATGGCTGGAATCGTAAAAGACTCGAAAAGTGATTCAAACAGCTTTTGCGTCTTAAATGGCAACAATGTATATTGATCAGTGTATATTGATCTTTTCACTTTCCATATTGTGAACTGCTTGCACGTCATATTCAATTCGTTTTGCAATAAAAACTTGTCTACTTAATTCGAGAATCAAAAAATGTATTCTGTACAAGTATTACAGCCAATACGGAATTGTCCACCTCTGAAATTCTGTCCTAACTTTAGGAACCGTCGGTGGACAGTTTTCAAGAAAACTTTTCCGAGCCTGCAATAAAAATGGCAACCGCGTTCCGCGTCTGATTAGCATCGGCCGTAACTACTTGCAGCCGAAAGTTCCCGACGATCAACCCGGTTCATGTAACGAGCTAATATCGTCGGCCGCCCCCGCCGCCGTATGCAAATGAAATATAAGGCGGCCTCTCCGCCACGGACCCATTAACGTCCTCCGGGGACGACCGGGGACGACCGAGGCAAATGAAAATCCCTTTCACGGGCTACACTTAAACATTGTTCCTCGCCTTTCACAATGCTTTAATGACTCGCCGGAATTGCCGTGAGGATTAATCGAGATTGATTTAACGGGCTTGCCAGCTAATGCTGTAGATTTAGGTGCTACCTGGAGATAACGCGAACGTTCCTAAGGACACGGAACATCGCTCTGGAAAACAGGCCCCCTAGGGGCACGATTCAGCCCGATGAACCTCGTTAACTGACATCCTCCATGTATTAGAAGTTTGTAGATACGATTTCGAATCACAAGTATTAATGCGACAACAATGTATCGAACAGTCGAATGGTTTTGGAACCAAAAGCACATTTTCAGTTTCTGTTTTTGTTTCGAACTGTTACAGTGAGTTAAATGACAATCCGAAATATTTTTATATTACGATGTTTAAGTGTCATTCTTTAAATATTATGATTATTATATTGAGGCGAAACTAATTTTCATTGATCATGTTACTTATCTTATTTTCACTTATCACTTTATGGTCTTTGTTAGTCCCAGCACTAATATACTTTATGACACGGTCGTGCCTAGCCGGCTATTTTTGAGTTTAGGATTTTTTGGCTAACATCTGGTATGCGATTTAGACGTAAAGTAATTTCCTGCCGAGAGTACGCATACTTTATTGCTTAACTTTAGGATTCGCTTCTCTCGGCCTCAATAGCCAAGACGTGTCATAAAAAAGGCAAGGTTCCGAAGGGTAAGTCCGCTATTAGTTTATAACGGTGAGCACGCCGAAATCACACCTGGAGGAACTTTCCCGTCTTTGCCAAAACATTGCTGTCGCTCCCACCTTCCACACACCAGCAATTGCCCAGGAAGATGCGCTAAGACGCAAGGGAAGAGTGCCTTTTTCGTATTGACTCGCTGATTGGTTCTTGTCAAATTCAAGGGAAACCAATCAGCGAGTATTAGAAATGCGTGGGAGGGGCAGCAGTTTACCTTTGAGACGGAACATTTTTTGAAACCAGAGTTGGAACAACAAGCGAGGCATTAAGACCTCCGATCAAGTGTACCTAGTTAGAGTTGGAACAGGAAGCGAGGCATTAAGACCTCCCGTTCAATTGTACATAGCAGAGTTGTATTAGCAATCGAGGCACTAAGACCTCCCGTTTAGAAGGTGTATATAGTTAGAGGTTAAATAACTAAGTTTTGTGTGTGAGCTAAAGTCCGGTCCTTCACTTATACAGTCCACACCTATAACGTCACAATTCGTCGCTATTACTGACGACGCCGTGACGCCCCAGCAGTCTTTAAGATCGTTCCGCCTGAAGAAACATTCTATTGAATGAAATCAAACTGTACAATTTATATTGCTTACGCATTTTAGTTACTCTAAATGAAACGAATTTCGATCTCAATAATGCAAGCCAGCGTATAACACTAAACTTACCAAGCGGGGGTCAAATGACAGATTCTTTAAGAAGAAACACAAAAAAGCAAGAAAACGCGTTTTATAGTAAAATACACCCTAAAGTGTCACAGGTTACATTGCATTCATGATCTATACGTTTAACAAACTTTCATTGTCTGGATAGTAATTATCGATGAGAATGACGTTTCTAGGTATCGATTGGCAATAATTTCTCTCGGAATCGCAGCGTTACTCGAGACCGCTGTCCGCAGCGCAAGGATTTCCGTGATCCGATTTGTGTTATCTATTCGCGAAGACTCCTCCACGGGTTGCAACTCCACGGTCAATCATTGATCGACCCCGATTCTCGTTAATTACCAGCTTTTCGTGTCGATGCATCATTGCTTCTGAACCGTGACAAGACTTTTCACAATTTCTGACAAAGTAACTTCAATTTATTGCGCTGTCGAGCCTCTACAATGCACAACTGACTAGGTTTTAATACGATTGAAAATTTTTTACCTGTTTAAAGCGCTCAATTCACTTTGAAGATTTATGAAGCGAAGTTAGTTAACAAGTTCATACTCAGTCGACTTTCAAATGCGAAATTACTTCTTAGTGGAACAATCGAGTTTTGCTCCGATTGCCTTATCAGCAGTATTTTATTTATTTAGCAATATGACTTTTAACATAAATTCATAACAATCTGTTCAACTGAAACGGAAGTAGTATTAACCCTTTGCACACGAAACCATTTTAATCCTAAATCCGAAATAGTTCCTTCAGACCTATACAGTATTTCTATTTTATAAGACTTATTGCATTTTACGCTTAAGGAATTTAGCCTTGTGATTCGTACAATAATTACACTTTTAACAATTTCTTAAATGGAAACAGGTTTGACAACGTAAACATTATTTTGATACACGATATAACAATTTTTAGCGGCGCCTCAGTGGCACCACTCGAGTGCAAAGGGTTAATAATACCCGAGAGCGCTTTAAATTAACTTACGGAACGATGTGATTTCATTTGAAGTGTATAAGTGATTAATGCAACAGAAGCACTGATTAATGAGTATTATGAGTACCGACCGTATTCATCATTTCAAAATTTATAGTGTAAAATCATAACTGTTCTATGCTATCGTACATGAATTTTATTTATTTAGATATTGCGACGTCACCTTGATTAAAATCAATCACGGACTATGTAACATTTCTTATTCTTTATTAAATGTTTTTTGTTTTCAAAACGTGTCTCTATTGACTGGAAATCCCTACAATGAGAGCAACTCCAAGATCGAAAACGTTTTCAAAAACAGAAGTTCAGTGTTAAGATATTTTCAGAATCGTTGCATATGCAACCTCAACTAGATTTAAACCAGCACATATTAAGCAGTGAATTTTAGATGGTTCCCGACTATGTTCCGAGTAACAGAAAAGTTTTAACATGAGACCAAGAAATCTAAAAAAGGTTTACTTTATTGGAATAGTAAGTAATAACTGATTTGGCCGCAGTGAACATATTGAAATAACGTTGTACGAGTGCATAATCGAGACAAAATGTTATTATAATCTTGAAACTTTCCACCGCAGTGATTACCAACTATTCATTCTTCAGCGGGTCAACCCGTTTCATTCATTGCAGCAATAGGAAACAAAGGAAGCAAGAGAAAAGTGGTCCGCAGAAGGTGCGAGACTGGTCTGAATCCGTTTTATCGGCGGACGCTCGTCGAACCCGTCAATGTTAAGGCGTAAACATCGTTACGCTCAAGCCCCATTGTAAGGCACATAATTTAATTCAGCCAGTTTGCGGATATCCTACGGCACGTCTAGTGCCCGCGGTGAGATTAAATCGAAAGCTCGAGGATCTCCACGGGAATTGTTGGCAAATAATTCCTTTCGCGGTCTACACCGGCACGGCGGCCGGTCCACTCGGATTATCGTGAAGTTTAATCAAACCGATTGTGAATCCTGCGAGCTATGAACGCGTTGAATCGACCCTATGAAAATTCATTTTCGTGCCTTTCCTCGCCGGATATCGTGGTCCGCCGACGCGCCGCTAAATTGTTAATTAAATCGACCAGGTCGAGTTTTATCGTTCCGCCCCTACGAGACTCGAATTACTTTCTGGCGCCCCCGTCCTCATTCCCCTACGATTTGCATTTAATTTCTTGTCGAGTGTGAAATTTACAAACTGAGCCCCACGGCTGTGTTCAACCCCACCTTTCTCGTATAGCTCTCCACGTGCCTTTCATCGAAACACTGCGTGCGTTGCTATTATGTTTTGCAAATTGATTTAATTACACCACATAAAGCACTCGCGGATTGTAATTATACGTAGGGACAAAAGTATTGCCACTATGGTAATGATAATGGTTTTTCAACAGTTATACAGGGTGTCCCAAAAGTCACTCTCAATCTGAAAATGAGGTGTTCCTGAGGTCGTTTAAAATAACTTTTTTTCTTAAGCCGCAATCCGCGAATTTGTTTACAAGTTATTAACGAGAAACAGTGACCGAAACAACGACGAAAACAGTGCGAAGAGACCATAAACATAAAACTGCACCATAAATAGATTACATCGCATATGCCTTTTACATCGGACAACCATAAGCGTTAACCATCAGCATTAATCCCTCAATGCATATAGATTTGTATCGCGATGTGTCATTCCAAAACCATAAATCAATTTGTAAACTTGTTTTTAGCTGCGAAAATAAAATTCACGTGACTCGATTCCTTCGTAGTTGAAGCTCTTGTGCATGCATATAAAATGAAATTGTAGTTTTCAAATTAATTTGAAATTAATAAAGTTTGTACAGTTTAAAATTATTCTTTGTTAATTCAGCGCGTCTATGTCATACACGAGCATGGCCGTTAAGGGGTGGAAAGCCATTCTATTATTATTATTCGGTGAAAATCTGTCCTCATTAAAAGTCGTTAAGTCCAGTATGACGTCCTCAGGATTACATTTTGGCGAGCCGTAAAAATTGGCGGTGCCAGTTAATGATTCCCGTGTCTCCGTGCTTCGAACAGAAACAGCCGAAAGTTTCGCAAACCATCCCCGGTACACAACTTTTTCCATATAGACGAGCCGACTGGAGGGTACCTTACCGGAAAACTTCGAACCGTGTCCCGCGAATTTCCATCCCCGAGGGAAGCGAAGTTTTCACAATTTCTGCGCCGATAAGCTGTCATTCTGCCATTTTTCTATTCGAACGAGCGTACCGAGCTTCGGTAAATGAACCGAATAATCATCGCATCCGTGGGCCGGGATGCTCGAGCTCGCGCTGATAATTAATTGTAACCGCTTTTCATCGGGCCAGACCCCGCGGACCAGTTTTGATAGACTGAAAGGACGACACGGATCCTCGTGCTCCGAGCAACGGACCAGACGGATCGGCCTTTTTGTCGGAGGAGGCCTCTTTCTCGCCGACTCTTTCATCCAGTCGACTCTCAGAAATGGAACTTCGCCAAATTGTAAGAACCCGAGTCTTCTTTGACCGCGTGCTAGGCAAGCGCTCTTTGTAACGTCACTGAAATATTCAGCGCGACCTCGTGCTCTCTATCTCCTTCTATCCCCTTTTTTCACGCTGCACGCACCGGCTCGCGGGCGACATGATTTTCATAGGACCACGGGTGAACGTACTCGACGTAATTTGCATTATTAGCTAAATGTAAACACTGCCTTCTGCTCCGCAGAGGGTGCTCGTAGTTTCTATAGGGCGGTCCAGAATTGTTCAGTGAAACACCGCGACTGTTTACACAGGAACTTCTTCAACCCATTTGTATCACTACCGTTTACTCTCGCTTGCTCAGATGAAGTTCGCTGAGAAAAGTGTAGCACCGATTCTCATCAACCCACTTATGTTGACGATCTCGCAGAACTACGATAAAAAAAACATGTTTCCCTTACTGGCAGTAATGATCCCTTCCTATTAGCCGAAATTTCCACGAAACGCGTGACACCGTCTCGCTCCACCGTGATCGTCACGTTCGACTAGGAACACATCAGACGCGGACACCGGCGTAAGCGCGTGCGTGTGTGTACATATGTGTTGTTTACGCGAGCACGCCGAGCGAGTCGCTTGACGGGAGTCAGGAGGCGTCGAACAATCGTGACAAAGTGAGACGCAACAATTACAAGATACAAGAGATTCAGATTCTTTTGATGACCGCATGATTATTTGTAATTACTAATTACTAACTAGCATCTTGATTAACTTTTCATTGCATTATGTAGCAAACGTGCTCTACTATACATACATTTTTTATATTTATGTTCTGTCATGATTTTTTTAAATGGTTATCATACACGTCTTAAATATGTGTTCAATATTTACGAAGTGTGAGTGAAAATATTCATCTTTTGCTCGTGCAGTATTGCTCTCATGTTCGCAATCTTGCAATGTATTATTCGAATATAGGAATTTTATGGATACCTTACGCCTACGTTAACGTGCAACGTTAAAAACCTGAAGGTAATGTCGGAAAACGAGAAAATCAAGCACTATGCATAAACTAAATGTCGCAGACTTTTGATTATTATTGGCTATGTTACACGCTGAACAAGAGACGCGATCCATCAAGCTTTACACCGAATTAAGGTCGGCACACCACTTGTAAAATCTACGAGGCCTGATCGATCATAAGAGATCGGCCATTGACGTTAACACGTTATATTTTTAGAAATGCTCTTATTACGTCTTTTGCAGGGGCGGAATGATACCGCAGTTTATGATATTGAAGTATCTGAAATTATAATGATATATTCATTTGTGTCTAGCGCGCCGATCTGGGACAAACGGTGAGCATATCGCATAAATATGTAATTATTTGAATTTCCTGCCTGTCCTGCGATCATAGCCCTGACGAGTTCGCCACGAACAATACACGTTAATAACCTGTGAATGGGGCGGTGCTGCTAAATGCACCACGGCCGTTTATCGATTTCATCTCTGAAGAAAATCGCGCCCAAATTCGCATGTTCCTCTCACTGCCAAACAATTTTGAAACCCTCTTGCAGGAAAATAACGAAGATCACTGTAAAAACCATTTTACGTTCCAGAATTTTCAAATTCACAGCATACCATAATTAACAGTTGACTCGAAACACCTGAAAATTAAAAAATCTACCAAAATGTTTCTACGAAGCGATAAATGCAGAGAACTCGAGCTTTTAATTAGAATAGTACATCTCGTATCCGAATACCATAATGTCCGATCATTCATTGAACGATAGCGAAGAAATCGATCAATATGTACCATGATGTGATGATTGTGGCGGTAATATCGTAGACATAAACTGCACACAGGATGAAATAACTAATGAAAAATACGAAAAACATGTAATTCCAGATGATAATTAATATCAACAAATATGTGTTATGTTCCAGCTGTCAAGAAACTATACATTATTATTGAAATAATCAATTTTGTTGATTCATATTTGTATAATTTAGCCATTTGTACTCGAGTGACGCTTCGGAAGCGTCATTACCAATTATTCTGTCACATTCTCAAATAATGTTACATTATAAAAGTTTATATTTAAAAAATTCTGGAAAGTGTAACTGTTCTATCAATCACAGCACTCAATTTCATTTGCATAAAATACATTTCTATAGAACAACTATTTTGGATTTGGAGTTAAAATAGCTTCGTGTGCAAAGGATTAATATAAGAAAAGCGAGTGTTCTATTATCCAAAAATTCCTTAAGCAAGACTACGCTGCGTTCAAACGAACTTCGATCAGAAAAAGGAGCATCCCAAATATTATTCTAGTTGTACGATCTACGGCGATGTCAAATAAATTCCATTAAGTTACTCCGCTAAAGCGAGAAAGGCAGTGGGAATTCTCACGATCGTAATGGAAAGGTCACGAGTTTCCTGCGAAGAAATGAAATTCACGTGTTATTGGCAAACAGGAAGTTTTCGTTGAAGTTGTGGCTAGCACCGAGCGGCGCTTACAGTAGCGAAATGAAGACTACAGAAGTCCATTAGTTGGCCGCCATCTTCGCGGAATAAAATCATCCGAAGAGACAAGCGAAAGTCCTCCCCATTTTTTTACGAGACAGCCGGCGCTAGTGAAAAACGGAATGCAAAGGTCGGCGAAACTTATGCAAATTCACAATTTTATTCATACGTAATGTTTTCGCCACCCTCCCAATGCGGATTAGTCCGTCCGCTGTACTCTTCCCCATTCTTTTTCGAATGCAAATCATTCCCCGAGGATAATTTACAAATTTCTCTGCCGCGCGAGTATCAACCTTATTTCGGTTGTCCCGAGAATTATGTTTTTCTTTTCAGGGTGTTTCAATGCGCATTACGGACAACCTTTATTCGTCCCTTTCCATCCGAAAGGTGTTTCGAAATTAGCGGTTCAAATTCACACACACGCGCGACACTGTGCCTTCCATGAAAGCTTCTTTTTTAATTAACTGAAGGTAATAGGAAACCTCGGACAAATATTCATTGTTGGTTTCAACGTATTTTTAGTTTCAACCTTGCGTTTACATTTTCGTTTCTAAGTTGTTTAAATGTTAATAATGTTACAATAAAATAATGAGAGTTCTACTATCAAATGGAGAGACCATTTCTTTAATAGTTTAGCAACTTTTTAATCAACATGTTCAAATAGATAGTGACCATAAATCCATGAATGTGTATGACTTATTCCAGTTACTTTAATGAAGCTACTTCGAAGCTATAACTGAAGCTACAACTGTTCAATTAATTGTGTATTTAATTATATTTTCTTGGTGGAGGTCGCTCTCAATTCGTTGTCGAAACGTAACACTCGCATGTTAAAGATAAGTGTTGTTAAAAATGTGACACTTTCAACAGCAAAAATATGTTTACAAAATTTGAACATATTGATGACAATTTACTTCGTAAAACGAGCGAGAATCGTGTCCGGCTATTTCGGTGACTGATCAATTTCTAAGTAAACGCTATGTAACACACAATGCTCGATAATATGAAACAAATTACTTGATAATTATGCAAGTCGTTACGTATTCAAGCACAATTATACTTATGGTCGATTAACAACATTTGTGCTCGGGAAAGCACGAGCATACTTCTGTCTGATACACATGCTAAATTGCTGTGTGAGCGTTGTACATATCTCTCTAGAGTCATAAAATACACATGAACAATTCACTGTTTATACAGGATGTTATCGTGTCGTTTTATTTATAAAGAAACCAAAGAACATATTATTGAAGATTATGAATTATTGAGGAAGAACGATAAAAGAATAATAATATATACGGAAATATTGCAAAATAACTGAAATCAACGGGACTGCGCAAACATGTTGTCCGATAATACCGTTTCCATTAATCCTTGAAACGAACTTCTTCTAAATAAATTTGTATTCCATGTATTTTAACTCATAATGCACCATTGATCCGTCTTTCCCGTCTAGAATTTCTCTGTCGGCGACAGGGGATTACGGACGCTTCGATTTTTCAAGTTTCCAGAATACATCGGGCCCGAACAAATAGATCGCGGATCCGTTAGGTCGCGTCGCATGTTTACAATGCACAGGTGTTCGACGATACACCAACTCTAGGAGAACCGTACCGATTTTTCCCCGCGGGCAGCATGTGTAACTTTCCCGAGCCAATCAGTGCCACGCACGAGCGGTCGGCCCTTGGGAACGGTGAAATAGTTTTATGAGCGGACAACGAATCGAAAATCACCTGAGTGAAAAAAGCGAACATCGAGCACGGTAGATAAGAATGAATTATGGAGCTACCCCATTTCGTTCGGTCCGCAACATAGAGACGTTCGTTTATTGTTCTGTGGAGAGTTTCCGTGCTGTTTCAGCAGTACTCTCAGAATGTATTGTAGTTTCTTTAGAACAGATTTCGCTAATTCTTTATAACGTGGAACAAATAATTGAACCAAAAAGATCTATAAGTCAGTGCGTCGAAATTTTCTTTGAACTCGACACTTTGTTTTTAGTTGTGCTATGGATACGAAGACAGGAGATTTTTCATATTGCCATAACTTTTCTGTGTAATTTTTGCCTACATTTTGTAAAATATATATTAGTTTATAACAACAATGCAGATTTACCAATGATTGTTACTCTCTCTATAGAACAAATGCCCAGTAATTGCATTCTAATTAAAATTCTTCCTATGAAATATGCATTTAGCGATGAAAGATGCTGTCCTAAAGTTATCCGAGGCTTCAAGGTGTAGGTTGAATAGAAAAAGTGCGTGATGTTGGAAACACGTGCTGTATAAAGTAGCCGCGTTCAGGTTCCGGATCAGTAACCTTTCCGAACCAGCAGTTTTTAATCGACCAGGTGAACAATTCTACATTCTTTGTGTAAACGTTTGTGAACACATATTGTGATCGATAACAGCCAGGCGGTGGAAGCTTTCGGAATGAAATAAAATAAAATAATATTTTGCTGTTATCAATAGCAAGCGTAGAATTCTTTCCTTTTATACCAAACTAGGATCAAGTATCCTCGATGAACGAACTTGAGAACGAAGTTACTAGTCAATAGAGTGATGCGCTAATCTCAACGTGAAGCAATATTTCATTTTGGTTTCATGCGGTAGAGAATTTATTGGGAGCAAGCAATTCCTGGATACGCGGATGGAGTATCAAGGAGTATTTCCGGTGCCGCTATTTTTTTTCGTTGGAATAGCCAGAATAAATCCAGTTGGCATCGTCAAAATCTGCTCCTTCGATTAATCTGGTTTCGCGAAACGTACTAGCACGGGCCGCGCAGCTACTTTGCAGAAATATGGCATGTTCACTGCCGCAATAAATATTTCGTTGTTGCCGTTCACGGGAAACGTGTCGACGTCATAACGTAAATATCTTTTAATGCGTTCAATTGCGCAATTCCGACGGATATTGTTCCGTGTTTTAAAACGTCGCTGCATTAACCAGCTCTCGTAAAACAACTCGATGCTCGACGTTTTTGTAATATCTCTGCCGTCTGACTTTCATACGTTTTGCTTTAAACTCGGAATTCTCGATTTTCGTGAATACCTAAAGCAGTAATGCACAATACAATAATGTACACTTCTTCAGAGTGATATCGTACAAATCAATTTACGTTGACCATAGTTTTATTATTAGACAGCGGATCTGTATGCGGTTATAGCAAATGCAAGATTATGAAATGCATGGGATCCTGTATTCTGATGGAAATTAATTGCTCACCGTGAGGAACTTTTTAGTCGATATTAGACATTTTTTCTTTCTTCCATTTTTTCTAAGCAAATGATTACAATATTAATTTTCCTCAAATATACTCTTTCGATAGTCGATATTTTACTTCGATTAGTTAGATACGTATTTAACAAATATCACATAACCTACAGAGGGTATGCAATTCTAGTAGCTAATTAGCTGGAACAATACGCGAAATAAAGATTCTCGCATCTCACGTTAACGTGCTAATGACTTTGTACTGATTTTGACTAATTACTTTGTACACAAAGTGTAGATAGAATCGACTTCGGCTCTTCCTTTTGATCGAAGCGTTCTCGCGCTATCGTTTTTGTTGTCTGGATCGAACAATACTTTATCAATTATTTAAATAGGAAAGCGCCTCTTATATTCGCAGCAATCGATGTTCAAACAACTCTTTGCACCAGTGAATTTCGACACGGTTCGTTATCGGGGCTCGTAAAGACGAAGCAAAAGTCGTCGATCCGAAAGTTCACCGATAATTTCACGAGATTCCGTTCGCATTTACTCGGCATTCCGATCCTCCTTGTCCCCACGGCTGACCGGTGTAAATTTAATAAAGCTTCGCTGTTATCTAAATGACTCCGATTGGCGGCGATATCCACCCTGGCGGCAGCCAGTAAAAGCGGTGATTCGAAGGCTCGGAACCGGCGGCGAAGTTTGCTCTCGGTTATCTCAATCGACGAATCGAGAGACGAGGCGAGGATTCTTTCGGGCGTAATCCGTCGGAAGAAGAATGCACCGGCTCCGTGTGGCACGAAGGAACAGACCGCTATCCCGGATTACCTGCGCGAATCCTCGCCGAGGAAGTTTCACGCTAACTTTGTCGCCGATGGAAACGCGGCTGATTGGGTCGAACGAGGTGTGCGAAATGGCCGACTGACAGCGGCAGGAGGGGATGAAAAATTGAGACTTAGTTTGCTTTAATTGCGAATTTGCATAGCCCTCGAGGCACGTGAACTCGGTTAATCTTGTTCCGGCCGGAGCAGAGATTTATTCGGTTCAGGGGCCATTCCGCGCTAAGTTCGACTAATTAGAACGAAGCAAACGAAGCCGGCCGAGCGCGCCAGCTAGCCGAGGAATTAAGAATCGCCGACGAACGGTGGGAACGTGTTTGGCAACGGCACAAAGCCAGTCCTCGTTGCATCTTAACGGCCCGACGTTTCTCTGGCGACGCCCGAAGGACCTCTTATCGAGTCGAAAGTCGCCTCAGCCTGTTTCTAGACCACTCGCTCGACCTTCGAGGGCTCGTTTCTGCATCGGCGAACCCTTAAACACGAAGCTGGATTCCAGCCATACCACGGGAATCGACTTCGTTCGACCTTTTTACATTGGCCGATACAGTGGCCGTTCGATAGCATCCCGCGGATCACGAGGACACATTATTGCTGGTTTTATGCTAGCCAGCTTACGGATTGACTGATTTCATTCGCCAAAATCGGTTGAAATCCACCAAACAAACAATGGAGTCAAATATCGTCCTTTTATCAATTGTGTTTCGCTTCGCGCGCTCCACGTCTCTCTTAGTTTGCAATCATCGCATTTCTATTATTACTTTTATAATACATTGTTGCCGATATCTAGCAGAATATCATACTTATATATTTCTATATCAGAAATAATGGAAATCGTTGTTTATTCAATTACGAATCGTTTAATTGTATCTGAAATGGTGGCTAAATTGCAATTGGTGTTGATGGAAAACGTTCACGGCAAACAAACAATTTCATGCGTAACTAACACTGAACTTAGCAATGCTGGGGAAAAAACAATTTTTTCTGATGAAAATAAATTAATAAATTTAGATATATTCGTACGATATACGTGTCGATATGATTGTAGTGAAAATGTGATAATTAGAAAGCTTTCCCCACTGTGTATGTTACGGAAATTTTTAACAGATTTAAAAAAGTCTTTAAATTACCCAATTCCAATTTTGCTACGTTCAAAAGTGAGACATCTTAGAAAAATCCAATGACCATTGACGGTATCATAAATTCATGCTGAAAACGACGAAGGAACTCGGTGAAAAATCCACAACGCCCTTGCACAACGAGGTTTCTTCATCCTCTCCTCTAAGATATAGCGATTACCAAGAAGCTTAAAAATTTTCATTTTCTAAACGTTTTCTACAACGTCTTAAAAATATCTTTTTTTATGTGCGCTTTAAATTCTACGTTATTAACCGCATTTTGAAAATGCGTACTTGCGTTGCAATCTATTAGATAGTTTTATTAATTTTCCAATTGTAATCTTTGAAAGTTGTTTTAATGACATTACAAGATCACATAAGACGTTGAGTGATATAAAATAGAATTCTTCACAGAGAATGGTGTTTTAAGACTTATTTTAATACCGCAACGCACAAATCACTAAAAGCAATCAGTTTGCATTGTCTTTTAAAAATAACGAGGATGCGTTTATGAAGCCAAAATAAATAAATGCGACCACTAATTGTCTACATAAGTAGCTTTAAAAGCTGAATAGTTGGAAAATAAAGAATTTATCGTTTGGTCGTTGTAACGTTAAAACTCCTCGTAAAATTCAGTTTGTTTGAATACATCACCGCAAAAACGAATTTCATAAACTAGTTAAAACGCTGCACTCAACGTGTTAATATTTCGAAATATTCAAGCGTTTCGCTTTAACGCTTTGCACATCTCGTTGCGTATCAATGTGTCACTAACTCGTAAGTTAGAGTTCAAGTGTCAGATATGAGACGAATCTTGAAAAGTTCCGCGACGAACGCCGGCGGCTTTCTCGGATAAGGTTTCCCTGTAATTTAAGTTGCCCGAAATTCTCGGGGTTCAAGAAATTGTTCTAAGTTGAATAGACGACGCGTGACGAGGAGTTGTCGGGTCGAAAAACGGCCGTCTTAAACGGCCGCTTACAGAATCGCTGCTGGTCGCCTAATTAGAAAGCCCTTGGACGCGTGCGTGAACTGCGCGAAGAGTTCTCAAGAAAACACACTCATCGTCGCGGATCTTTGCTACCTTCATTAACGTCGGACGTTTACTTCGGGTTTCTCTACGGAACCATCCTCTGCACGCCCGATGTGAATTCTTGAAAGGCCGGCTTGTTACACGCGTGTTGTCAGCTCAAGGAAAAGGGTGGCCGTGTTCTTTCGACCAGAAAGGATAAGTTGGCAAACTGGGGCGTTTCCTACTCAAATGAAGGTCCCATTTAATTAAAACGTAGCACCGAGGATCACAAAAGAATAAATCCGACGCTATGTTGCTATAAGCCGGCTGAAAACATGGATACAGCCAGAGAAGTATAATTTAATATCCGGGTCTCTCAGATAAGAGACAAGCTCGGTTAGCTGCACGAGCGTTAATAAAATGAAGTATAAAATAGTGACGATATTATTTACATCATCACAGTAAACTCCAGTAAAATTAAGGAAGAATGAGTTACTATCTGAGAATTAAGCACTTTCTTAACCTTCCAGTGGCTAAATCGAATTAAATTAAATCAATATCTTCATTACAGTAATTACAGAGAAAGAAATTTTCAAACTTTTAAAACGAATTTAAATTCAAAGAAATTATGACAACTTAAGGGTTTCATCGCTTCTCAACGATACGCGTATGCTACGAACGCATAAAGTCGCATAATCTCAAGTAAGATTATATTAACCGTTTGAATTCCAAGCAGCGCGATCGCGCTGTTGAGATTTTATGTCGAGAAACCCCAGTACATTTCGAACATTGTGGACAACTGACGGTGCGTTACCGATTGTTGAAGTCGCGCGCTCAGATTTACTGAAGCAAGTGCATCACACAGCTCCTTTTAATAGATTTTCTTTTTTGATTCATTTCACCTTTTTGGGGATAGACTGAATTTAAAAAAGTTAAATAGTAAATTTAGATTAATTTTTTAGAGAAACACATACGCAAGAATACGTCCGATCGCTTTGCAAACTGCAATAAATGTGACGGAGTGATGAGAAAAAGACGAGATGACAAATACAAGAAGCTCTATTGCTCCGATTGGGATTCGTCGACGTAAAATTAAGGAAGCGCTATCGCGTCACTATTTCTCGACATAAAATAAAACGAGCGCTATCGCGCTGCTTGGCTCTTTCCGAACTCATTTGGAGAAAGCGCGGTTGCGCTGTTTGGGATTCTCCGTCAGTGTTTTTTCAGTACCTCCTGGGCCTTCAAACGGTTACAGAAGATTTATGTTTCTAATTGCTTCAAGTAATTGCGCTGAACGTATAAATTGCACAAGTTTCCGTAATTAATAAAATTTTAACGCGAACTCAATTCAGAGGGCAAATAATATCCGGCCCCTGATCGTTGTAATCGTTATCGTCCTGCGGATATTGTTTTACAGATTTTTTTATCCAGACAAGACTCTTCGAAAGAAAGTATACTTTTCAACGAACCAACTCTTGTGCTCCGTAATTACTTTAGACGCCGCGGGAGACAGGGAAAAACGTGCACCCTTTCAGAATAGGTAAGGTCTACAAAGGAAGTGTCCGGGTGGTTCGAATGAAAGTTTCGCAGAGGTGGGAGTTCGGAAAGTAGCATCAAGTACTTGATGGATGCATCGTTAATGAAAACCGTGGAGGACATTTCCTTCTCGAATACGATAAAAAACTGTGTGAATATTACACGTGCTAGTTTTGAATATTCGACAAGTAAAAAGTATACTTCTCTGCTATAAAATAAATTGTGCCGTGACAATATTCACAGTACTTACGTATAGTAATTAAATTTTCAATACGCTATAAATAAATAAATGCACTTAATAATTAATTGGGTAAGGAATATGAGAACTTGGATGAGAATGCTTGCCGGTAATGTTTAGTATTGGTACTGCTGCGTACCTACTTGAATATGTATTGCCATCCTACATTCATTATTCAGCCCGAAACTGAAATTAATATTTACAGCACCGCGTAAATACATCGATACAACGTAAAATGTAGTTGCGTGAAAATAATTAAAATGAAAATGATTATTTTGTCTGTCTCAAATACACTCAATATTTCAATTAAAATTTTCTTAAAACTCCGGCATTTTAGAATAACATCGGAACTGTTTCAAAAAACTGCACACATCGGTTGATCAAATATATGAGAGGTTCTTTACTTAGTTAAAAATTGTTTTACATAGCTAACTAAGAGGTTAAAGAAAGAATCGGTCAAGAAATGTCTGAGTGATTATCGCTAACCCCGTATGCCATAATATTATTTCAATCGTCATTTACTGTTGAATCGAATCACAATGCACATCATAATACCAAAAAGCGAAATATCTGAGAACTGATTAAATTTTACGCTTCGCTCGAAGCTAAACAACTTTCGTTTGAAATATTTTTCGTACTGTAGTTGATAATTATGTAATAAATTATTGACAAGTAACCATAAATGGTACGGTGAAATGATTCACCCAATGGAGGGGTTATGCGAAAAATACGACGAAAGTAAGTTAGATCGTTTGTTCGGTAGCTAAAGAAACCGCCGAATAAAGCGTACTTCATATTTCGAATTTCACCGACTCGGCGATCTAATTCTCTCGGAAGAATTTCATTAGCCCGCGATTTTCCGGCATTCTCTTCGTTCCGACGGCTCAGACCATATAAAATACTATTATCTTCCGCGATGTAGCGCTTTATTATTCCTCGAACCGTGAATCCTACGGGGCCCTGAATAAAATATTCAACGCCACGCCTCGGCTTTTCCGTTTCCTCGCGGGACGCGAAAGCGCCACTCTGCTCGGCTCAATTCGGCTCCGCGCGAGAAGAAACGGCGCTGCCGTGGCCTCCGCGCGGAACAACTGTCGTCATCTCCCGATGGCCACGAATTGCGAGCAATGTTCAGGTTTTGCGGTCGTTTCTCAACAACTTGCCAACCGGCGGTACAAGAATGGGAAATATTATGAAACACCGGAGCCCCCGAAGCATTTCACGAGGCGTTTTTCCCGGAGCGTTTAAGAAAAGAAAATTTTTATTGGAGGATCCGCCATCGGTCACAGCTGCCATCGACATTTCCGGGTGTGCGTCGAAAGCGAGCTTTTTCTTTGGCGCCGAGGAAAATCTATCGACTCGAAAAACGACGAAATCTCCCTGGGAAACAGGTTAATCGTCTACGAGGACGAGCCGAAGTTCTGGGAAAATTACTTTGTTGGATTAGTCGCCGTTACAGAAGTTTCATTTCGTAATGGGAACGTTCAATTATCGTTCCACCTATTACACGGCCAGCTGAGCTGTTTTCACCGAGAAATATGCAGGGGCTTATTTTTAGCATTAAAAGTGCAAAGCCCAATTCGAACAAGTAAATGGTAGTACGAACTGGCTATTGAAATGAATTTTGAGAGAGAGTAGTAGTATTTGCAATTGCTGGTAACAGCTATTGTCCAGAGAAGCATGTTCAACGCGTCGTTTCCTACCTGCAAATTCATCTCGCTTTTATCCAATTTCTTCGTGTGAATACGGTAACAAACGAACTCGATAGAAATTGCGAACGTAATAAAAGAACTTAAACAAACAGCATGTATTCTACATACAATTGATTTAACCTTTAATTTAATCTCTTAAAAGTCTGTGCAAAATGGTTCTGCAACTGAATGTAAAATTAAAATATTATACATGAAAAACTTATAAGTAGATAATAACTTACAATTATAATATATACCAAACAATTCTACGTAACAATAATGCAAACGTTGTATTTAAATTATCAGGCAGAAATATTAACGACTACCTTCCCAATTCATGACAAAATAAATATACAACTGAACGTTATTGCAGAAGTGGTTCTCACAAATCGTCAAAGAATATTTTCTCTCGAATAAATATATCAATCGTTTGTAATTAATCTGAAAAATTCATTTTTATGTCCAGGAAAATTTCATTTCTGCGTCGACACAGAGTTTCGAATTTTTAAGATAATATTATACATTTCCTCCATTTGTACAATTTGTTCACGTAATCGTTTTCCCAACGTTATAGAAGAATTTACGACCGCCTCGGTGCTGGAATGGCCGAGATGAACATTCAGGAAACGAATAAATATTTACATTAATATTTACGCGTGGAATTTCAATCAGTGTTTACTCAAACATTTCCGAAGTTAAATAGAGTCAATTTCTGCTTTCCTGGGCCGCCGGGGGTCTATGTCAACGGACACGGTATTATAATATGATGTTAATCAGTTTAAACGCAGGTGTTGATGTTACTTTCGGGTTATGAAACAGGGAGAACACTAATTTATGGGAGTCCATCAGCGGGCGTACATAAATTCGTTATCGTTACGATCACTCGTAATAATTTACATTCTCGCATGAAGTGGAAAGTGGGATAACTGGAACGAGTATAGATTATTGATACATAGAGGATACGATAAATATCTGCACGCGTTGCATTTTTCTGCTAACACACTGATCTCCCGATATTTCAAAGAAATCGATGTTAAAGTTGCCGTTGAACGCACTCATTTCAATAAAACTTACGACTACATCAGATATTTAATTTTGATTTTGAAACGTAATCGTTTGGAGATCGGGTTAAAGATTTTTGTATTTCTGTATTAAAAACAAACACTATTTACACAAAATTATATAAATTCTTGAAAGGTCTTACATACGACTATAATTATTCGATTCATTTATTAATAATATTTCAAATGTTTTCTAATTCCGTCAACTTTTATTAACTGTTTTATGTATACTCCTGTATTATTATATGTAGTTTTTATTTTGCAATGTATACCTTCGCTATTTCTCTCGAAATATGTTGCTACAAGGTTGGTCAATCTCGGTTTTTGCGTGATAAAAAAATTCTTTGATCAATCTTCCCTTGTTTGACTTTCCAACTATCGCAACCTCAGCGAACCACCCCAGCGAACCGCTTAGAAGGGTAGTAATTAAACGTCAATTAATTTTATGGTAATTCAGCCTAAAGAGGCTGGCATCTAGTTATCCACCTGCGCTTTCATTACATCAACCTTCTAGCTGCCAATGCTTGCCAATCGTGATTTAAATCGCGACGGAGTTCCCAATTAAAAAGTATCGGATGAAACTTTGATGAGGTATCGACCACTATGCCGGACTAATTTGCAGTTCGGAAAGTAGAAGTTTCAATCCCAGAATTTCGATTGAAAAGCGACGAAGATAGAAGAGAAAGGAAAGTTACGAGGCACGATTTTTTCGAGTATCTGATTGGACTTCTTATTTTAAAAAAAAAGCTTTGATTTCACAGTGATACAAAGAAACCGGGATCTTTTAGAAAACTAAACTGGAAAATGAAAAGTATAAATCATAAATCAATCTGTCGTTGCTCGAGTATTTTATACAAAAACTAATCAGTTCATAAGAGGTAAATATATATTTCGATGAAAAACTTTTATTCTTAGCAATTTCCATATGCATTGTCTTTACATATTCTGTTAAAGATTCTACGAAAGCTCGAATAAAATAAAAAATATTATATCGCATAAAAATTGTTCTTAAGCCGTATACAGTCTGCTATAAATGCATAAATATCCGCAATAGCAAATTTATTATGAACCTGCGTTTAAATTCACGTCTTTGAATTATTAAAATACAAGTAATACACAGGAATATTTTCTTAATAATTAGATCCACATACGAAGCGAACATTCTTATTTGACAGATTGAATATATTGAAATTATACACCACTCGTGAACGAATCAATGCAATCTCTAGCATGCAGGCCTACACAGTCAATGCGTTTAATTCCGTACCTTAATGAGCAGCACGCAGCGGACATCAGAAGTTAGTCGGAAGACGATGACAGAACGCGACAGCCAAAACGTCAACAGCAAGCATAAATTAATGGTTTGTTAACGAAGTTCTATTCCAGGTTGATCGACCTAATTTAGCACGACGATAACGAGGAAATGTTGCCTGTAGCGACAGTTGAGACGGTGTAACAGCGTTTCTGAATCGAGCTACTGCGCTTCCGTCGCCGTTCTCTCGTGTTTTGCATTTCCGCCGAAAGCATTCCCAAAACGTGACGGGCTACTACCACTGAATGTATTTGTTACTCTGTCAAGGAACTTCCTGGTCTTGAAGCAGCTTGTGTCAAGAACAAGATCTTCGCGACGGTGTTTTGAAAATCCACGTGTAGAACGGGCGAACAATGACGATTAAATATGGTATTTCGACTCGTAGAATCGTATTTCAAGACTTTTCACAGAAATAGAAGTAGAAGCTCGTTAACAGTAATGCAAAAAAACTAAAATGGCTTAGATACAGTTTTTAAGAGGAAGCTGCGTGATAACAAGAACTCGCAAACACTGCTTGAAGTTTCTCGTATGTATTTAAGAATTAAGTGAAATATAAGTGTCAACAAAGTTTCACGTTTTTTGATTATGAATTTTGGCCAGGATTTTCAGGTCCCCTTCCATCGAAGGCTGACAGCGTGCAGCCTCATAAGTGACGAAGGCTGAAAAACGGTAATAAGTCGCGTTCTATCCTCTCTCGGGATAATACCGCAGCAACTTCATGTCATATGCTTTCCCAGAGAGATCCATATAGCGGCGACATCGTGAACGAATATGGTACTGAAGCTCGGTATCCACAAAAGACATGTTCCGCCTCTTAGAGCATAGTTCCGTTCGGCGACCAAGATGCACAATGAATCGCTTTGAGCGGGACTTCCATCAACCTCGTTGCATGGTCTGACGAAAACAGAGGTTTCCACTTCACGTTCGAGCCCACGCGGCATCTGTGATAGCCGTTTCGTCTGTAAGGAAGAGATATTTCCGTTTTCTAGACGAACGGCGCCCAACTATCCTTCGATCCCTGTTCGAGCAGGATGCTTATCGGCGCTGAGAGTCGGCGACGTTTGCCGGTGGCCGAACCAACGCGACGCTGGCTAACTGCGGAATCGACTTCTCTAATCTCGCATAATGCGAACAGGCGAACAGGGCCGGGGATACGGATCCGGCGAACTTCTTGTAGCCGCAACAACAACAACCACTACTGTGAATCGTCTTGAAGTAATGCGCCGGCGAGATAAACCTAGCGCATGTAGGAGAGGGTTGCAGAATCACGGAGCGATGACGTTCAGCCGGTTTTGCGATCGCGGAAGAAATTCACCGTAAAGCCACGAGGCGTTAATTCGAGAACGGAGACCGAGGGCGACCAGCCGAGGAAATTGGGTTAATCGCACGGAAAGCTCGGGCATTTATTACTGAAAGATCCAACTGCGGAAATACAGGAGGGAATGGAACTTGTCCGTCCTCTGTCGTTCCTTTGTACCGTTAAGTAGAATCCATAAGGCGTTAAACGGCATGTCATCGCAGCGGCGTGACCACTTTCAAATGGATTTTCACTCGTGTCCCGACGTACGCAAGAATTGATTTATCGTGCAAAACTCGCAAAACCGTCCTTCGAGATGATTCAATAGTTCCAATTCTTTTCCAGCTCCAATGAATTTTGTTCAGGAACAAAGAATATAGCGGCCAAATGATCTCGCGGAATCCCTTTCTATAGGGAACATAATTTGTGGCTTAAAAGAGATTGCTTGGTCAATGGCCTTTCGAGAGATTCCGTGTATTGAAAAGTTCGATTTTTAAGGAACTTTCCGCTCGATCAAGAATATAATAGAGCTCTTCGGATTACGTAGAGAATAGATGACGCCATTTGGCTCCAATAGACATATTAACACGTTCAACGCCAACGGTAGACCACCAAAATTAGAAAGTTGAAATTGATCATAGGGGATGGAATTAGAACTCTTTCGCATCCGAAACATCCTAGTCAAATTCAGTTTGTTCGGATATATTAGAAGGAAAATGAATTATCAAAATTGATTAAAAACTAGCGTCACCCATATTTGACTGACGCGGCAATGAACGTGTCAATACTTACACAAAGATTCGCAGACATTTAATCCGTAACACTCCGATCAATGTTACACTGCAGTTTCGAAAAATCAGGAATTCTGTTTTAAAACAATAAAAATCGAAAATCTGCATTTAAATCGCACAGAGATGTGCGAGAACTTGTAAAACAAAATTTGTCTTTTGTATGTTTAAATTCATGTGCGAAAATATCAAGTGTAAAATCAAATACGCTAGATTCGTCAACTAAATCCATTTTCATGAAGATCCTCTCGCATATTCGCTTCTAAAGAGTTTCATAATCCGTTGGCGAAATTGTTTAAGGCCATCATTGTTTCTCATTCAGGTAAAATTACTCTAGGATTAGCTAATTACCAAGCAATATGGAATTGTCTGCAACGCACGCGTTAGTCGTGGTACGCAGGTGTTCACGGTTCAATAGTGTAAAAAATCGAGTCTGCCGGAACGTGGGTTATGCGATATGATCACACGAAAATACAGGAAAAAGATTCCCTCGCAGGATACTCAACCGCTCGAACAAATAAAATACGGCGTAAGGTTCGACAGGCTGATCTCATCGCCGAAATGACTACTTGTTCCACACCCCGCCCGACAACATCAGCCTGCTAACCTTGCCCTTTCGATGCAATCCCAGCTTCCGTTCTTTTCGAGCCCATTGTTGGCATTATTCGCTTGCAATGAAACACGATATTTGGTCACCAAACGATTTCAAGGGACGGATTATCGATTTCCGTCCTCTGCTCAACCTTGATAAAAATACTCTACGATATTACTCAACCGTGGTCGTATCGTTGACCGCTCTCGACGTGTTTGTGCGGACCGATCCAATAAAGTGGTCGATATTTATCGCCACGACGATTTCGATCGACGTATCGACCCTTTTTGATACCCGTTTGTAATAAATGCTGCGTTTTCGTCCAAAGAGGCGTCTGCTACACAGCCCAACATACTCTTAACAAATATTAAAATACTTTGTTTACATATATAAAAAGTGTGTATGATGAAAAAGTTGGTTTACATTTAATGTACATTTACATAATCAATTCCTATAATCTATTCTATGTCTATAATATATTTCTTCTTGTCCACTTTTTCCAATCATATTAATTACTAGCTTGTAATTACTAGATTGTGAATCTTCGTGCAATTACTTATTCGAATTAATACTGACTCTCCCAATCTGTTGATCTAAACATACGTTATAGTACAGATTGTGTAAACTAGAAATAAATTCAATCTTATAATTTTTATATTTGCAATGCATAGTAATCGCGTTTGGTACTCGATAGATGAACTCTTAACACGTTGCGTGTCGCGTCATCGGTTACACGAGTGACTATAATTTTCAACTAGGTTTTGAAATTTATGTTTATCGTAGTAGATTGAACAAATTGAATGTACTAGATTTTTTTGAACTGCAAAAGGGTTAAACTAATATTGTCCATGGTAAATTAAAAATTTTTAATTTCGATTCCATTAATGACATAGCTTTGATATTATAGGAATTGTTGAAATTGATATTCGGCACTCAACGTGTTGAGTATTTTGATTTTCATATCAGATTCGCTGCACCTGCAAAATGTATTAATGACTAGCGACTTTTATTCGTCCCACGAATCAATACTATGGAAATCGACTTTGAATTTTTAATAGAGAAATGTGACACGAATATGTCATTGACAGTCAATCCCACTAATGAGATATGCAATTTCCTCGTCGTGTTAATGGAGTCCCCGTCCAATCCATCATTTACATCTTTCGACATCGTCGACGGATTTCGAATTCTAAATTATTCTACATTATGAAACCTTAGAATATTAGTTCAGTGCAAACCGTACTCAGAATTTGGATTACGTATGCTCCAGTAAAATCAACCGGAGTACGCCGTACGTCGGGGTAAATGCGAAATAAATGCGAGTAACGTTTTCAAGACAACAAAATTGGAAAAGGCTACGCAACCGAAATCATATTGCTCTCGATATATTTATTTATTATTTTGTACTAACTGAGTAGAATGATGAAAATAAGACAAGAAACCGTCGCGATACAATAACTGGCTTCGTATATAGATAAACCGATATCATTTAATTCATTACTAGCTACAACAGGAGAATCTAATCTTAGATACATAAAAGTTGCAAAATGCACGAAATACAATTAAGATATTCATAATACATACTGAAAATTATTTGAAAATTTCCATTAGTTAAGTTGAATTGCATGCAGTTTAAGGTTGAATATCATCGATTTCATTGTTTCAAAATGTTACATTAGACGTAATTTGAAATTGCGTTTGAAATTACGTTTTACAAATTCATTCTGTGTTATATGTTTTTCGTTTAAGTTTCTTCCTGTTCAAGAATGCAACAAAATATAATTTAGTTTCGTTCATACGAACTTTCTTACCTGAAATCTGCCAAACCTCTTCAGTGTACTCTAACTTAAAAGTTCTAATTGAAAATTCGAATCCAAACAATATTATTTATAATGCTAGTAATCTAGAAACTTACCGAACCTTACCGAATATGTTTCAGAGCTAACGACTTTCTTGATCAATGCAGACGTATCTTTCGAAGCGATCGAACAGTGCAGATTCGCTACCCTTAGGATTGCTCAAGCATCCAGATTGAAAGTTCTACACCGAATCGTTTTCCTTCTGCTAAAGTTTTTCAATTTCCGCGGTCCGGTCGCGAATCAAGTCGGATGGAATTGCAAATTTCGTGGAATCGAAGGTGACATCTCTTTCATGAAGCAGGTCAGAGCCCCATCAAGACTTCTCTCCTAAGGTAGCCAGACGTGATACAGTCATTACGAACAACTACTAATATATTCTTGTAGAATATTTTTCGCTTACACTGCTTAAGTTTAGTATATTTTAGTGCGTGCGGTGTATCACTTATTGCGTTACAGATAATGTAATAAACGTAATGGATACATACGTACGTAACAATCTTTTCGTTTGGTTCTTTCGTACAGCGATCACTAACGCACACTATCGCACACCAATATTCAAAGCGTGCACTTTTCAAATTTTACTCCAAATTACAAAATACCGTGTAGAAGCGAATTAAACACATGCTGATTTAAAATGTTCCTAAGGGATAGGTTTCGGTTTTCAGATAATTTGTTGGATCTATTGCTCGAACGTGACTACTCAAACGTTCGATTTTTGTATCAGAATAATCTGTTTGAACTAATGATCGTGCGTAAATTCCTAAAAGAATCTAATTGCAGCATCCTCGGCGCGCGCCGGTTTACCCATTGCAAAAGAGCATTTTGCTAGCCTGAAAATTTATTCGGTCGGTTCATCCCGTTTACGTTCCCGGCGCTGACCTTCGTATCGCGCAGTATAAATCAGACCCAGTGAATCAATTTGCGGAACGATGCTACGAGGGTGCCTCGGATCACGCCCGGGATTTGCATTTCACTGGCGAGCGAGGAAAACGTTTGCACGTCGACATTGGATCAGGTATTTGTTCAGGATGCTTTCCGGATGCCAAAGGCTGATCAAAGTGATTGAAATTCATGTTTTAGTTGGGTATAATTGAATTACGGTCGCCTGTTAAAAGTGTTTGGTCGAATTGCTTAGTAAATGCTGTTGCAACGAGAAAGAAATTCCTTTTATCGAAACAAAGGACAATTGACGACCGATAATTTAACTTTAGCGTTCGCAAACTTTCTAATTATTCGTAAATTAAGTGCGCTATAATATATTCCGGTTCTCTTCTTACGCTCAATCTACATTAGATACGTCAACGAGATTCAATTAGAGTATAGTATTCAGTAAATAAAACTCTGTTACATTATCGCGTTCGTTATCATCATTCGTTTCGCTGACAGACTTCACGTTTGCAATATTTTATTAACCTCTCCAGTGCGGAGAGATAAACGTAAAAAAACATTACGCGTGGCTGGAATTAAGACGGAGATATCCAACATTCCGAGTTCACTGGCGTTACGTAACAAGTAATAGTTATGCAAACTATAGCGAGTCTGTAAATTGAAGTTTCCAACATGATTGAGTATATACTTAATTCTGAATTGTAAATAATAATTTTAGTCTTCTCTATAGGAACATATTTATCATAAATAAAAACCCCTTTTGCCACGTGTTTATAATAAGTTAAACTTGATGAGTTAAGCTAGGGCACGCCTTCTAGTAGACAACTTCGGCATGGATCGTAAATATGAAGCATAATGTGTACAGAATACTCCAACAAACGTGGCAACGTTTTCTTTCGACCAACTGACATGTTAGCCCCTTATACATACTATTATATAATATCCTCAGAGACTCTTTATGAAATATATTCTACTTATAACAATTTTGGATATCGCTGTTATACACTCCTTACAAATCGAAATCAAATTTAATTATAATTTACAATATGTTTCAAATATTTATTAACATTTAAATATAATGTAATTTGTGTTGAAGTTGTCGATATTTGGTAATTACAATTTCATGTAGATGTACAGTAAACGTAAATTAAAATATAATTTAATTTGTCCAAATGGTGTTAAAATATTGTTATTAAATTATATTGTGTCGAAGTAGCCGATATTTGGCATTTGCGGTTTAACGCAAGTACACAAGAAACATGAATTGTGTTTCTCATGGAATTAATCAACGTAGTCGTTGAAATTGCGCTGCAAGAAGTCGTTCATCCTGTTTCCACGAATTAAGCCGGACCATTAAACCCTACCCAAGAGTCCTAATATTTCTAACCTCTTTAACATTGTTCGACTCATACATCCTCGACGTTGACAGAAGAGTCTGTTCATCGGAGTGCCACGTTTGCGAAAATCTCCCCCGCAAGATCTCGTCCGCCTCCTGAAGGGATTATGTTCGCCCGCATCTGGATAAGCACGTTAGCTCGGATTCCCGGCGTCCTCCTGGTTTTCTCGATGATATTTTTATCCTCCTGCCGTTTCCCTCGAATTTCCGGCTAATGGTCTTCGTCGTTCGATCAACTCCTGCAGACGGTCGCGCCGGAAACGTAGAGGCGCCGATGAATCGGTCGTGTGTACCCGCGCGGACGGCCAATCGATCACCCGAAGATCTCGGTTTCGCCATCAACGGGAAAAAATTACTAGACAACGAGGACAAACACATCTAGTTTTCATGCGTCTTCGAGAACGAGCGGTGAAAAGCGACACCTTATACGGGATGTATCAAAATTATCGTAACTCCGGGAAACGTGGGGTTCCTGAGGTAATTCGAAGTAGCTTTTTCCTAAGCGAAAATGCAATCCACAGCTTTGGTCATGAGTTATTAACGAAAAACGGTGGTCAATGAAAGACGAACGAGGGAACTTTCAACGTGCTGCAGCGAAGTCGAGCCAGCGAGCGGAAACCCGCTTTGCTCCTGGAGGCGACGGAAATGTAAATATCACATACAAAAATAATAACATTAAAAAAATTAGCTAACGACATTGAATACAAAAACTCAGGTTCATGATGAAGATTGCATGCATAATCTACTACTTAAATATTATACGAATGTTCATTTCTCCTAAGTTGAAGCAAAGTTTGATTCTTTTATCATCAAAATATAGAAATCGCAGGAAATAAAGAAATTGCAGGAAATGAAGAAATGCAGGAAAAAAATTGTATAATTCTATGGGGGAAATTATTAAGAACGAAGAAGTGTCAACAACGTAGCCGTGAAAAAATAATGTAGAGTGGTGGTGTCGGTCATTATGGAGCTGTGCCTTTGGTTTGTTTTGAGACACAAGTAACTTTGTAGTTATCGAATAAGACATATCCAATTTATGTATTATATTCAAAAGTAAGCAAAATAAAAGAATGGTTACCCCGGCGCAAGTGGTTAAACGCTGCAAATACTAATGAAATTTAGCTTACTCAGGGTAAAGAATTTAGCGAATACACATAATTTGACCAAATATTAGTTCTCCACGAATTACTGGCAAATTTGTAATTATCTCCAGCATCGTGCAGGGTAATATAAACCAACCTTCATCCTTGCTAATGGTCGAGTTGGATCTGCGGTATATCCGGTGATATAAAAATCACCGAAATTTCGAAGCCAACCAGGACCCGAGCGTCTCAAATAAACTGCTTCTGTGTTTACCATGGTGGCTATATGAAAACAGCTATCCGAGCTGCGGGGGCATGGAGCGTATATTACATACGCGTGGAGATCCGCGGAATATAAATTATAGCCATTTATATGTATACGGGAGAAATATAGTACTGCCCTCTGTTTTACACATTGTCCGGCAAACATTTGTCCGTCCTTTACGTTCCCCTATAATCCCAGCGCGGGATTAGCTCGAATAATTTAAATTTTACCAAATGAAAGGGGAGAGAAAAGTCGACCGCCGACCGTTTTAAATAAATTTAATTAACGTTACCTTTCGAATAGTCGGGAATATATCTCACGAAATGTAAACAACGTAATCGCGGTTAAATTTCCATTCTTGCGTGAACGCACACAAGAGGATCTCCTCGAATCGTCACGATATTATCTCCTTTCCCCGTTCTTGGCACTTCCATTATCTCACCTAATGAACTAACAGGCGACGCGGGAGTTCCGGGAATTTCCCGCGGAAACACGACGAATTTGAAAAATTTTCTCCGCCGGACGTCGACATAAGAATTCTTCGCCGAGTTCCGTTCCTCGTTCCTCAACTGCCTTTTGCATAAAACTTCGAGCAAGTAAGTCGCAAGTCTCAAAGGATTCAAGAAAAAATGACAGCGGTCTTTCCACAGTTACAGTTCTTTTTTATCACGTTCATTTTACTACATTAATCTCGCTGAATTTAACAAAATAATTGTGAAAGTCCATTTCCCAAATTATTTTAAAAATAATATTGTGCGCTACGAATGTTTATCAAAGTATTTTCGAATATTGTTAAAACTTTCGTTCTATATTTCTTTTGTTGAATTATAAATTATCAGTGATACGATAATTATAAGAGATGATAATTTTTTGTTTAATGTATGTATAAGTGTTATTTCAAATAAATCTCAGTTATCGAGACGCTTTACTTAAACAGTGAAGTACGGTAAAAGCACTGACGATATTCCTGAATATTGTATACACATCAATGTATCAATATTCTCGCAAATACGCATTCCACGCCATCAAATCTGACGAATTAACATATGCACTAAAGAAGGTCCCCTCGACTCTTAACCTCGAAATTCATCGGAAATAATTCCTACTGTCGAAACAATTCGTGGCCTTATCCGATCGGAAATGTTTATTTGCTGTTATTTAATGTTTGTCGCAGTAATCGTTATCGAGATCGTGCACGTTCCGAGTATAGAATTTTGTATGTAAATAGAGGGATCGATTTCCTGATAAATCGCTGTATTGTCTACACGTTACGCTATACAACGTGCGTTGTTTGCCCGACCAAATATACCGGAAGCGTATCCGTATATTTTTAAAAACGAAAAAATTGTCGCTGCCATTTCTATAGTGTATACGTGTTGCTTACGCTTACGTTTCCTGAAATTTGATATATGAACACGTCGATGTTCAAAACTGGTTTCCTACCGTAGGGTGTGCCGCAACGAAACCAGTAAACTTTGTAAAATCCTTTACGACATTATTTCACGGAAAAAATATCTGATGTACGTAAATTAGTCACTGCTTTCTAGACACCGAAAGTCGATTGAGTTATTAGCTATTAGCTAATTAGCTAGCCCGAGCTATTAGCTCTATCGTATAGCTAATTTTTCAAAATCAAATGATCTAACACACGATTATTATATTGTTATTCTATTGCCTTCCAGCGTGTTTACTTTATACCGTATAAGACAACATGTGAAAACATTCAGCTATCAATGATGACAATACAGGAAACATGTTTGTACCAATGATGAATTTACGACATCATACAGGGTGTCTCCGAAATAGGTATTCTGCACCCCTTAATGATGAGAAAAGATCATATAAACATAGGTCCGCCAACTCTTTGTTTTTGAGATATAATCATTTTTCGTTTGCAAGATTATAATTACTTCTCCGTGTAATGATATACGCTTCGAATTTACATTTCATAGACTGCCGAATGCATTCAAAAAGTCCTGTCGTATTTCAAATGTTGTTACATGACGTGACAATCAAATCTTTTGGCGTTGCGACATTATCGGTGATATTTGTCGACACTATTGATGAAGAGTTTCCGGACCTATGTTCATATAACTTTTCCTCATCCATTGAGGGGGGGGGGGGGGCGGAGTGAAGAATACGATACCGAAGTTTGTTCACCTATTTCAGGGATACCGTCTATAGCTTACGAATTGCAACATGGGAAAACATAACAGCAGCTGTGCCACATTTGCTAAAATGCTATATCGGAATGAAGGTACTCGTTACTAAAAATTAAGAAACAGTTTTAAAAAAACAAGTTTAAAAAAAACAGTTTAAAAAATTGTATTAGGGGTTGTATGAATCCTCGGATGAGAAATGCAAAAACATCCTGAACTGACTGTTACTTAGTTTATTTATTCAGTTATTTATTTATTTATGTAATATTTAATGTATAATATTTATGTATTTTCTATTTTTATTTTAAGAACCTGCATATAACTTTATATCTGTTGGATAAGATACGATAAATTTTGTTATTGACAAATGAACGGAATAAAAGAATGACAAATTTTAATATGTCTTATTCGATAAATATAAAATTAACCCCACAGTAACCGGTTCCACAACCCTACGTATACCAAGTCGCAACATTTCACAGTCTTAAATATTTATTTAAATAAAACGTGCATTTATATTCCACCGCCTCTCCAAAGTAAACTCTCAAGTGACAAAAAGCCTTTCCATTCGGCAGATTGTCTCGCTGGTACAAGCTGCGAGTCTCCCAGCAAGATTTAAAAATCTGTCGGCTATAGACTCGCGAGGAACATAGAAATCACTGTGCGCGAGGCATTCGAAAAACAAACCGGTGTTTTTCACGCGGCTGAATGGAAAACGCGTTTATCGAGAGACAGCTCGAAGTGGAGGCGTTGGAAAGCGGATTCAGCGGATCGTTCCACAAGAACGCGAAGAGCTGCAGGCCTAAAGAAGCCCCGGCGCGGAATGAGAAAGCTCTCGAAAAATATGGACGTTTAAAAGCGGGCTCGACACGATCTATACATGTGGATCTATACATGTGCAACCGTGCCTGTGCGCGCAATCTGGATCAAGGCCCGTGTCGATACTTACCTACTAGGAATTCCGATATTGCAACTCAGCGTTTTGCGCCTCTAGCCGGCGCGCGAGTTCTGTTGCGAGTGTGCCAGGAAACGTGTATACTGTGAGTACGTGTGCAGGCTGCACGTGCACCTACCTTGGAAGTCCGGTGCATGTGTCCCCGATGCGTGTGCACCGCGGGCGAAACACGGCTACCACCGTTGCCGAGCCGCCAAGTTTGACAGAAGCCGAGCGACGAGAGGTGTTCCGGTCCGCCCTTCCCTCCGGCATTTGCATGAAAAGCATCGTGGTTCGATTACAGGATTCTGGGATAAAAAGTGAATTATTCGTGCCCTACGGTTAACCACCGGTTCACAACTTCTACCGGTCTTCCAGGTACAACTTGCAGGGAACATTTCGCAATCGCCCCCGCTTCGATTGCTGCGAAACTTTACAGGATCCTATACCTTGCGACGAAAAGACAACGCACACTACCAATTCAACATTGTCATGATTTTTCACGACTTTTAATTGTTCGTTTTGCATATGAAATTCCAGTTATTCAATTTAATATTTACTTAAAAATTCGCCATTTCATGTGCAATCTACCCAATATAATAGTCCGTCATCGTCGGTAGCAAACGGAACGCGTCCTCGAGCAATAAGTGGCCAGCTTATATTGTCTTGGCATAAAAGGCGACGCAGTTACGTCCTCGGACGGGAAAGAGAGTTCGAAAGAAGCCGCGTAAATTCTATCCAGGAGACGCAGGAGTTGTAGGAGAAGCGCAGTCGCAATTACCGGACACTTCTGGTGCTGGCGTTCGAGCGGAGGAGATTGCGATCTCACGGAATGAATTATTTCATTCGCAGCGAATAGTTCTTTGGGGCTGCGAATGCCAGACAAGTGACGTCGCATTGTCTCGCGCACTCCGGCCGAATGAAGTGGTTTTCGCGGAACCGACACTGGCTGTTTGTCGTGAATCGCGCACGCTGTTGGAATTCAAGATTCAATGGGGGAGGATCTTTCGCGCCTTGCCAGTTGGCAGCCTCCTCAATTTTTCTCAGGAGCATGAAGGCTCATATGAAATGGAACGCGATACGCATTATGGCTCTTGCCAAGAACATAATGTTGGACTGTAACCCTGGAAGGATTGACAATAAGCATCGAGATTGAGGAACTCATCCTCGTAACCGTTTCTTTCGAATAATGTCGAGAAAAGTTCTGATTTACGGTAGAACCGATTCTTGCAGTTCCGTTCACGAACTTTCAGATTCTAAAAGTGCTGTCGTTGTTTCTAAGTAGCAACTTTTAATTTACTTATTTCACGCAGTCAAGAACTGTATCTCCCAATAAAAGACACGGGATACTGTTTTCCCTTTTATGGTCTCAGTTTGGTTTAAGAAACAACATGCTGATTTTTATGCCAAGTTGTCTTAGACTCTCGTTTGACATAGATTTCCATCAACTTTATGTACAACAATTTTTGTATGTATTTCGTTTCTAACATGCCTTGTTAAACCTTATCCAACACTTTAACTTTTGGAGACTCGAGTCATAGATAGAACGGAATTAGAATAGGTGCCACTAATTTTTTTTCCATATTCAGGATACCAATTACTATGAAACATGGAATCAGAAAGTAGAAAGTATGAACGCGATAGAGAAATAGGTAATTAATACATGGTAGCATTATCTACTGCGTGTATGCAGAGACACATGTAATATTAGAATAAGTTACGATACATATGCCAAAAATTAATAATCTCCGTGTACGCAAAAAATTAATTATTGATAAATGCGATATGAATAAGGCACCATGCAATGTAAATCCAGTTCAAGCAGCTTTTTCTTATTAATTCTAAATTTCAGCTGTTCGAGCAAGAGGTTCTGAATACAACCAATTCTTCAAATGTTACTCAAGAAAAAGTCTTACGTTTCCTTTTTATCAAAATACAAAGATAGATATATAAAACATGATGAAATATTTAAATTTACTACACAGTCGGTGTAAAAAGTTTTCAGACATTGAATTTCCGATTTTCAACAAATTGTCGATATTTGAACTAAAATACATTGAAAAATTGGTTTACTACACTCGAGAACCTCGGTAAACATCTCAGAAGATGCACCAACTGGATACACCTCGGTTTGTTTATACGATTTATTTCTATTTAGAATTACTCGTTTGACCGAGAGCTAGCGTGGTAAACATCTCGCGAAATGAATAATATTATAATAGGCCGATCGTTTCCCAGGCCCGAGACTTTTCCCGTGACATTTGTTATTATTTCGTTCGTGCCGGTGTTGTTAAGCGACTGCCAGGAAAATAAGATATCGTTCAGACATATCACGGCACGGTCGAACGTTGGCTATGGAAGTGCCAGTGAAAGGTGTTATTACAAATATGTAATTTCCATCGGTTAGACGGAACACGCAACGTGTTTCGCAGCCAGACGCCTAGAACAAATTGATTTGATCTCGGCCTCGGAATACCGCCAAATTTCGTGCTCGCAATGGATGCTTAATTAACGACTTCACCTCCTATTAATTTTTCAATGCTTCCACACTTTGACTGTCGCGCCAATAACCTCAAAAATTTTACACTTTTTATTAAAATTAAAAAATTAAGTTGTACGACATCAATTACTTCTTCTGCATCCTTATACATATATTGCGGATCCTAATAAAATTCGAAAGATGTAATAGATTAGTGTAACAATTAACGTACAAGTTTTAGCAAATAGTTGCGTCACCCACATATGGGTAATGAGGCAGTCAATGGGCTAACCCTTAACTGGATTATGGCGACTGCGGTGGCTCCACGCAACTTTAAACAAGCCATGCATTAACTCTCCGTCGGCAGCTTGGATCTTTAAACGGAAGGGTCGGCCTACCTGGTTTTCCCATCTAAAATAACTTAATCATCAATTGTACACGAATGTAGAAACTAGGATAAGTGTACCAGAATTTCCTTTAAATCTTTTAAAAGCCTAAAACAATAAAAATATCAAGCCCGGACTTAACCTTAATGTATCCATCAATGGTTAGTTGATCAGTCCATTTTTAAGGAGAAAAAAGTTATGGCATAAAAACTGAAAAAGTTATAGGATATTAATTGTTATTTCTACAACGAATACTTTTTGTAGCAAAACAACAGTTATAAGTCATCATTATTGACAGGTAGTCTATTTGCCGTCAAGTCACCATTATCGACACGGAGTCAACATGACGTCGTGGTGTCACTAGTGGTATTAAAACAGTGATCATCATTTGAAGACTAAAAGTCCAAAGTTGCCGGCTCTGTTAATAAAAAATACCTTGCAGGCGAAGGGTTAATATACGTTAACGCAATTATTTAAAGTTTTATGTAATTCTCTATTAATTTATCAAGTTTTCATTGTTTCAACGTAAATTTACTTTGGAAATAAAAATTTAATTTGGAAATATGCAACATTTGCCGATACAATAACTGGCAGTCGGTATTATTTGCCCCGGATATGAAAGGTCAATATGTACTATTTGAAGAGAAAATAAAGTTAAGCGCGCACACAGCGAACTTTGTCTCAAAGTTCAGTGAAAATGTATCGAACATTTTCCGATAGCTAAACGCGCGGCGCTGCGCTCGCTCAATTATTTCCTGTTCCCTCGATTCGCGCGTAACACAGTCGTAAAAACAGAGCAAACACTCGTGAATAATCGATCAATATCATCCTAGGGTATTACACGACTATCGATAGAGCTGCGAAAGCCGGCGAAGGAGGAATCGAGGGAAACAAAGACAGAAAGACGAACGGAGCTTCGGATCCATGAGGAAACTACTTAACCGAACGATAAAATCTAACTAGACACTCGTTCCAAGTAATTTTCGCGAGACTTTAATGGGAGATTTCCCGGCGATGCTTCGCCAGATAAAGATACTTGCTTTATCGAGTCCTCGCATAATCACCATCTCGCCTATCTCGCGAATTAAAAACAGATTCGAAACTGCCGGCGCTTCGTAGACTTGTACTTAAATTCAATAGGAACTAATCCAATTTTGAAGTCTGCCAAGGTACATACAACTTCTGTACAATTGCTTGTACTTCGTGAAGCTTCTGCGAAGCATGGAGAAGGTATGACCCTATGGAAATTCAATTCTGCGGCCCTTACGCCCGTCGTTGACGTTTCGTGATGAAAAAAGACTGCAGATTTTCCGTTTTTATACACTTTTACAAGCAGTGTTCGGTGGAATTGAATTTTACGTAGTAAAATGGGCAAAGAGGGCATAAAAGATGAGCATAACTGTATTTACTTTGATTTTCATTACTTTTTTAATCATTTATTGAACTATAAATGTATTCGAATTCGAAGTCAATTCACAATGTCGGTGTGACATTAAATGATAAAATATTAAAGAAGAAAAAACATTGATTCCTTCTGATTATGTTTGCAATTTAATTTGTTAATAATTAAGATAACAAATTAAGTACATAGTGTTTTACTATTTCCGCGTTTATTCTAAAAGCATTCTCTTTTCACTCCCTTTTCTATGAAACACAATGTATATTGTAATACAAAGAAAAAATATTAACAAGCAGTGACGTTACAACTGAATTTGATTGCACTGCGTTAGATTAAATTATACAATAGTAAACTGTGAATACAATCGATCACATCGTATGATTAGTACCTTGAATTTAATGGTTACACTCGGACTTTGAATTGTTAACAATTGCTATACGGATATATCGCTGTTTTGCATAATAAAGCATGTATGCGTTTACATTATGGATATTACGTTGTATTAATTATTCTGGTGCATATAAATGTAGGCGCATTCTCGTTCATAAATCGCCGGAAGCTAGCTTAGATTGCAGAATATATCAATTATAACGTAGGTCTAAAAATTTAAAGAGATTTAAAAATTTAAGGAGAAAAAAGCTAAGGCATAAAAAATGAAAACAGTTATAGGATATTAATTGTTATTTCGACAACGAATACTTTTTGTTGCAAAACAACAGTTATAAGTTACCGAAAAATATTCCTTGTAGTCGATAACCATTATCTATATTTATTCATTTCGATCGTATGTACGCATGTATTTAATAAATGGTTATCGATGATAAAAATATTAACTTGGTTACATTCCACCAACCAAATTGTCGGCTGCGTAATTGATGTTTTACGACTACGAATATTTCCAGTTTCGGTTCGAAATAATAACAACCGATATCAAAGTCGAGGAGAAGCTATTCGATGCTTCGGTGAACAATAAATTGCAACAGGACGAGTTTCTACAAAACTTTCATTCAGTAAAAAATTATATTTGCCTGACATTTTTATTTATAGTCAAAATTTATCATTTCACGTTTCCGTAACGCTGTCTTTTTTTCAGAGCAGCGATAACACTGGTTGGTCGGATGAAAACTGCTTCGATCGATTGTAAAAAATACAGATAACAAAAATACAGCTTCTCTTATCCGTACCTGTTACGAGTAAACAAAATGAATTTCCCTTATAAATAACTATTATAAGCAAATGAAGAAGAATGAATAAAAATTATCTACATGAATTCTGACAAACAAGAGACGAATAGAAATTTTTCTGTACTTAATCATTTTAGTAGGTTGAAAGTAATGTATCGATAATTTTTAATTTCGCCTACTCAATTTTGGCATAAATGCACGACATCGGCTGTCTAATTACAAGCAACCAAAATAGAAATAATGGCTCTCACCAATAATGGCTATCAGCAAGAAAAGCAATTTCTCGTCGCTTGCAATCATTATTTGTAACTACGTTCTGAAATCACTGTTTTTTATGTGATATTTTTGAAGAATTTTCTTTACATTTCGTGGTTACTAATCTCGATCTAAATAGTAAAGTTTCTATTGATGATCATCATAACAATTTTCGACTGTCACTTTTGGTTCCTCCTTTAACGACTAATTTATAGACGTTTTCCGATCTGCTATAAGTAATTTTGAAATCTGTGAAACATCCTGAGTTATACATTATATATACGTTATATACTATATAATTACAGCAACAAATAAAGATTGTAAAGCAGAGAACCAAACTGTATGTAGCAAGCTTTATTAGCCTAGAGTTGTAAGCGACACGATTCGAGCATAACGAGCAGTTCCTCAGAAGCGCGCCAAAACGGAAGGTTTAGGTGGTAATGGTGTACGAGAGGAAGTTGAGAGTTACATTTTCGAAATCTAACAAGCTGCACATCGAAGTGGAATAATTTGTGAATCGTGTATCTTGTCAAAGGTCGACTAATTGCTAAAGAGCGCGCCTAATTACCCACGAGATTACCCATAGTACTTAGGCGAAGGTCTCTTTGAAAACAACGATGTCGAAGATTGAACGTCGCGTCGGCTTCTTGTATGGCGCTGAGCAACACACCTTCATAGTGCTTCTAAGCATACTATAATTCTAGGTAGCTAGTCGTTGAGCTGCAAATCTTTAATACTCTTAGCGTCATAGCGATTTTATTGAATATTTTTGACAAGTAGTTAAATATTCTAGATATGCTAGGGCTCTATGCCTGAGCAGTCGTCTGCGACAGCCAAGAAAATGAGCCAAAGCCCACTTAGGACCAAGTTCTCGCTGGACCATCGGGGCCCTGTAACTCTTCCATCGGGCTAGGATGAATGTTCTTTCTCTAAGATAACCGAGGTGCGTCCACAAGTAATGAGATTGATGCTGTCCAGCGGTGCTCGGACGTTCCTGCACGCAACATTGCTGCCGACAGGGCTACGCCTCCTGACTATCGCCACAGCGTCTCGCTCCCCGCGCTGCTCCCATCGGCTCTCTATAACTTCTATTTTTTATACGAACGAAATATTTTCGAGGAACGAAACAACTTTTCAAATGAGCCAATGTACTCATTGATATACGGGGTTGGCTCCTGATTCTCCGATTGTCTCAAAAGTTCTTGCATCCTGACAGCGAGGATATCATCTTTACCCTCGGCATCTACCACCTCGACGAGCAAAAATGTTTACGGTTAAATAAAATATTGGACCTTCTAGACAGAAATTCAAGAATTTTGTTAGATAAACTGCTCGGCCACGGTTCGTCGCATATGAAAGATTCACGGTGAAAGACTTGCTGCATGTTACTGTTCTGCCGAGACACAACGAGAAGACGCATTTACGCTACAACCCCCGCGTATTGTATATTGTCACGTGCAACTTGTGGAATTGGAATAAAAGTAAGTGTGAACCTCGAGTTAGTCACGAAGCTGATTCTCCAACCGTCGCGGGAATGCTGCGCACATCGTTATTGTTTCCTGAGGCCTTGTTAAAATTTTGTTTCGCATAAACGCGTCGAGGACTGTCTGCGAGTCAATAGTCACGTCTGTACTTGATTCGATGAGAAAATAATCAAATTGCGAATGCTTATCATTGAAGAACCTCGATAACTTCGTGATTCCTACGCAACTTTAATTTCGACGTAATTTTCGACAATTGTCGGTAATTGCCGGTAATTTTAAGGTAACCCCAAAATTTTTAATTGGTTCAATTTATTATACGCGGTAGGACATGTAACCATTTTCATTACTATGTAAGTAATGATTCTAACGGAAAATGTTTCAATAGATAGTCAAATAGTATTTAATTTGGCATAATTGATTTTTTTTTATAAATGAACGCGTAGAGCAATTTTGGAGATTAAGCTCTAACGCGGTGACCTATTATCTTTTTTGAGAAAATTATAAACTGCATCGACTAGTGCATTAAAAAGTCTATGCCAAAGTGTAATCCACTTGGATATAAAATATGCAGGCCAGGACGCGGAAAAATGTGTCAAATAAAAGTTCAATAGCTTCGAGAAGCGCATAATGTGGTGCTGGTATTTTTTAACGATTGGATTCACAGGGGTGTGTTCTTTTACGAGTGGGTTCATAGAGGTGTATTTTTTAATGCACTGGTTAATCCAGTTTGTATTTCACTAGAAAAAAAAAACGTACTAAACGATTTATGGCTAAAAGCCATTAATTTTGGAGATCCTTCGAAACACTGTTCAAATAAAAATATCCACTGAACTAGTGATTTTAAAACTATGAACACAATGATTTTCAAATTACAAGCTGTATCGACTTCCCAAACAACCGAATACGTCAAATTGAATTCATTTCAGAATCATTCCACTTTAATGTGAAGCATTTTCCATTGAAATCATTATACGCACGATAATCGAAGTGATTCCAGTTACATACCACGTCCTGTATTATAATTAACCTTGACAGTAGTCAATGACTATTATCAGTAGTGTAAGTAACGAAATTTCTATGTAATACACTTTGCGATATAATATTTGCCAACACAACTAATTTCCGAATTATCGAAATTCAAAATAAAGTTTTCGAACTGAGTTTAGTAAAAATACCTTTGAAGGCTGGTAATAGTAAACTAATATATGGAAATCATTTTCTTCTATGAAATTTTTAGGGATAAAATAGCTCCGTTGTATCGAAATAACATTTACGACACATTGAAAAGCTATTTGTTTGAATGATGACAGTGTTCTATGTCCCTCTTCTGCTAAGCGAACAAATAAATAGTTTCCTCTTCTAGATCGACAATGTTTTGCTACGTTCCACATTCGCTGTTCCTATCTTTTTCTTGTTTTTAAAACTTCTGGGTACGTTCAGAAGGTAATATTATTTCCAAACGATTAAAGAATGCAGAAATGCAGAGAGAAATCGATTATCGATTCCCAGGCATGCCGATAAAAAGGGCTTTCAAAAGTAGAAAACGTCTGGCAACGTTGCCAAAGGGGCCTCCCTTTGACGGCAGCCCCTTTACCATACAAAAATAGTTCACAAATTAAACAATTGAACCAACATTCAGCATTTTTGTTATTTCTTGTATTCTGACTGCCGATGTGCATTGTTCCTTAATGCAAAGCTTTGAAACGTTGACCGTTAGCAAATCCACTACCTACCAATTTTTGTATAATACATTGCATGGTATTTTTCATAAGAATTTTGTAAATATGCGATGTATGTAGTTTACAGTATTTTATTCTATCTTGTTATTCGATCAGAATACTTTATTTAACTCAACTTTCAGATTTACGATTTTAAAAAATGAATGAAACATTTAACCAGAAGTTAGCAAATTCAATTTCTATCGAAACATTACTTTTCATAAAAGCCCGCTTCTTTCTGCATTGAGTAAATTATTTGATAAATTGTTTCTCCCCAAACTGACCAACATAGCTTCTGAAATCTGACATCATTGAGCGTCGATAATAAATCGGTAGGAGGTCGAGAGTCTTCCACGAGTACGCATCGAGGAATGAAAAGGAGCCTGAAATCCTAAGAATGAACTTGGATCCAACTAGTTTCCGCAGACTGAATCTCGATGAAGTTTTCACGTGGATTCTGATGACAGGAAGGCCTTTCGGGCATTTATATGGGAGCGAATCACGTCCAGCATTTTGAGAACGGAGAAATGTGATTTCCTTAACTGCCTAGGGAACGACAATGCATCGAAAGATTGATGTTGCCTCCTGCCGAAGGAACTGTCTCCGAGAGGGTGTGCATCAGTGTCAATGTCATCGCGGTAACCAAGTTGATGATTACATCGGACGAGAAGTCTATCATTGACTCGTTGATCAAAGATCGACAAGAACTTGTTCAAGCAAATTACTCGAATGGAGGTTAAACAGATGTCTCTATTCGTTCCTATTGCAGATCATTTGTTGCGAACGGTATTATTTTTAGGTACGAAATAGGAAAACTAGTAATACCTTCTAATTACGGCAAACATTTTAAAGGAATGTTAGAGTAGAAGTTTTTAAAATATTAAATAACCGACTTTCATTTCGATATATTATATAACGGAGTAAATTAAATCTTTCAATAATGCTCCATAAAACAGCGTTTATGTTACAGTGGTAATGTAACAGATCTGAAAGCCGCAGTAAAAGACATTTACAGTTACATAAAGTTGAAGCTCTTTACAAATAAAACTGAACTGTAGAATCGTTCTTCCGCAACAATCTTATTAGCTTCCATCACGAAAGCTGTCTGTTGTTACGTTTTTCAAGTATAGATTCACGGAAAAGTTACTTCCGTCTGCTACAAACGGACCTGTTTACAAAAGCAACGATACTTACGCATACTATAAACATAATTATAATACTTCCGACTTTTATTATAAAAAATAATAGTTGCAAAAATTCAATGTTTTAACCTTCTTAACATAGTTACCTTCACAGTGAATATTCAAAAAAGATCGTTGAAAAATATTTATTTCGCTTTAAAATATTCGTCTCACTATAAAAAAGGATTAGCTGCAAATTCATGTCTGCATTTTCAAAACCCGTTTAATTAGATTAATTAGGTTAAATTAATTCGACAAAATTTAACTAAATCCACGGTTACGAAAGAGAATTGTATTTAAACAAAATAATATAAATAAACACGCACAATATTTGTAAACATTAATTTGATTTGCAAATCCTCTACTCTGCGCATGTTCTTCCGAAGTAGTAGTAAACAATGGAATTATTTCATTCTTAAGTATTTTTGTTCTCGCAAAAGCGAATAAAATTATCTTGACCAGTTTTAGAGTGAAACTGTGCATCGATAAGAAACTGTGCTAAATCGTCGACCAAGAATACGAAAACACTCGCAACCCAGACTCGGTGCAGACCTGCTCGCTGCCCTCCCGACTTCAAGCTTTTTATCCGGCGGCCAACAGGTAATCTCTCCTTTCACTCAACCCTCTCGTTAAACACTCTCTTCCCTCCGTCAACAGGAAGATTCCAATTGCGGCCAAGTTTCCCCAGCGGTGGTTCACCATGTTGAAATTCGACCAATTACGTCGACGGAAAGTTTCCGCCGCTAGGTGGTAAGGTGGCCAGAGGCGAACCGCTGTTCTCGTGTGTTCAGAACCCGCGTGCTGCCCGCTCTGTGTTTCTACACGTACGCGTGGCTGTATATGTGTGTACGCGCTCGCATGGGCATGTATTTGCAACCGTGGAGTCGATGGACGAGCCTCGGATGCACGTCCGCCGGTGGCCACGAAAATGCGAATGGAATATCAAAGAGGTAGCTTGATGAAGTCACCCGGTAACAGGTGAAGATTCGATCCTAGGTAGCTACTTTACGGTGTCTCTCGTTGCGCCGCCTCGCGGCTGTCTTGTTCCACTGGGTTCCGAGTGTGGTCACGTACTGGCAACGAGAGCAGCTCAATTTTTCAGTGTCCCGTTTCTAGGGAATTACGTCTTCTGCCGACCACTCGTTCGTTCATAGTGCAACTTGCTTAAGTGGTTAGCGCTGCTCGGTTTCGGGGACGGAACATTTGACGTTAAGTACCCTGCTCTGACTTCGAACCTCCGCCGAATTTTCCACGTCCCTTTCCGTGTATATGAAAAAAGCTTGACCAAAGCAGACGGATAACAAGTATAATCGATGTATAATCTATAATAAGGAGCAAAAGTGACCACGCAACTTTTAAAACAGTATAACCTTTCTAAAACTGATGCGAATAACTTGACTTTCTTTATAAATGTTGGAGGAAATACTAAAAATATACTTTTTCTAATTTATTTTCTTAAATATCTATCTGCAGCGAACTTGCAAGGCATTTGCTTTAATATTTCAGGTTGCTGATGCTGCCAGCCGTCATCGATATTGTTATTGGTTATCTCAGAGACCTTATATAATTAAGACGTGTACGTAATCCTGTAAAAAAAAAACTAAAATTATTTAGTGAAATATCGATGTATTAGTATGTGACCTGAAATTACACGGTCCCGTATAGGATCAAACGGTTTCAGTTGGACTGAAAATTTCAGGTGATCGAGGTTACATATATTAGAAATTTTCTTAGGAAAATAAGCAACAGTTAATTGTCAGCGAGTACCACTTTTCCTCGTTTAAAGTAAGTTCTTTCATGGCATACTTGGATATCTAATGATGTAGAAGTTAATATGAGGTCCGTGAGGTTTCTCACCCTCGAGTTTTCTGTTTATTAAATACGACCGTAGTCGAAGGTGTCCCCAAGATTGAAATCGGTCGATCGTAGATTTCGATCTGAGTATTGTGAAAAATCAATTACAAATTAATAGTAGACAATTGTAATAACGAATTAACGACCATGTTAATTCGTCGAAAAGAAGACGTAGGAAGAAAGCGGTTGCCACGGGGACGACGCGCAAAAAATAAGAAGCGAGAAGCGACAAATTAACTTGTAGGACGCTTAATTAACCAGGCTGTTGAATTGAATTTATCAGCAGCAAAGTGTCGCGCGCTAACATACTTTCCGAGAGGAGAGATTTGTATCGGGCGTGCGACCAAAAAAGAAGATACGCAAACGTTAATTAGTCGCAGAAGTAATTAAAACTCGGTTAATTTCAACCACCAACCGTCAAAGATTAACTTCGTATCACTCGATAAAAGTCCTCCTGGGGAACGGACACTTTTTGCGCGGAATCCCATCTTGAAAAAGCAGCGATCGCAAAAAGGTGTGCAGCCATCGCGAGATAAATTTAATTACATGTTTAAATAACTTTACCCGTGGAAATTCTCGAATGAATCGTACGAAATTCGTCCTAATTTCACAATTACAAATTAATTATAATAAATAATCTGCGCGAGTTGTAAATAATTTTTCATTTTTCAGGCGTATTCGGGATTTTTAAATTCGCAAACAGACCCATTTGCGTTATTAATATCAATGCGTATAAAACAATCTGTAAAAATGAGTATGTTTCAAACTGCAACGGACGTTGTTTAATTAAGTTTGATGGCAAAATTTGTTTGTTGCCAGCGTTTTGATATGACACAAATATCTACGCAGCAGATGAATACTGATTTATTCGGAAAGGAAACAGCTCGTAAAATATTGTCGTACGTGTCTGCCATATTCTTGCAACTGTGGTCTCGTGATCTCGATTTGTAACATAAGTTTAGAAGTAAATACTTGCAAATGACAGTTATATTAAACTAGTAGGACAGACTCGACTAAATTGGAAAAAATTAACCCCGCATCTACAATATATCCAACTTGATTTATTAAATTCTCTGCAATATTGTTGGCAGCGCTATTTTATTATAGCAATCATGATCGAATCTTTAAAATTTGAAAATTTACTCCATTCTTGTGTTTATCAAATTTCAAAATTGAGAACACTTTCAAAAAGAAAGTGTACTAAGAAGAAAATGCACCAATGAATTTCTTGAAAATACATTTAAAACATCGTTCTACGTCGTTCCTGAGACAACGTAGAAATAAAATTGTAATAACTACGCTGTGCATATTATGCAAATATAGGTTTCCTATTCTCTTATATGAGAAAAAATTGCTTCAATTTATCTCCTGCGTCAGGAATTGCGAAAAATAAATGTTCGTATACATTATAAATGCGCAATTCACAGCACAGTCACGAATTTAGTAGAAAAATTGAAGAACGCTCGAGAATTGAACTGTCAGAGAGATCCGACCGAAAGATTTGCCTTTGTACTCACCAATTCTGATAACCGGTGGCAGCGACATGGCAGTGGTAACCAAGACGACAATGATGGCGAACAACAGTGCCATTGTGTCCGACGTGACTTCAGCTCGCACCTGACTATGACATCGTTCTTGCGTACTCCGTCGCAAGACAAAATGTAATGCTTCCGAACAACAGATACATATACACACGAAACTAGATCGTTTTCACGTACACTTCAACACAGAACCGCACATTTTCGGGCCATGACACGTATCGATGAGAATCCCCACTAAAAAGCCGTCATTGCTTGCACCTGAAACAAAAAGTTATCGAAATGTCAGAGGTGCACGAGATCGAAGTTATTCAGATGAGCAAACCATTTTAATTGAATGTGTTATCTTAAAAATTCTCTCCTTCGATCGAGTAAACAGTACAGGAATATGATGTTTTAATTGAGAGCAGCGAAAATGCGTTTGTTGTTTTATGTTATTGCCGCGTACGATTTCTCGATAATAGGCTATATAGATCGTACACACTTGCTATTTTATTTGATCAAACAAGCGGATTACATTGTATAGTGAACAAAATTACTTCTCCGCAATCTAAGTAAATGATATTTCCCTCTTTTAATCTTTAATTTGACCCTTTCGAATGTAATACTAACCGTTATGTAGCATTTTAAGCGTCTGATTTGCGAGAATTAGATTGTACTGACATCGATGATCAGAGTAGAAAATTAACAATTATATCACAGAAAACCTTTTTAAAAAGCACAGCTCGAGAATGATTTAAATGCAGATAGAAGGAAAAGAAACTCGACGACCATCTACACTGACGCTGTAAAAGAGAAGAAATCATAGCAGGGTATGAAGGGAAACAGAGGGAACAAATGAATAGAACAACACCAAATTTAAATTTGAAAGGGATAGATTGTAAAAGCAAGAACGGGAATAAAGAATGTCATGATGAAGAAGACAAAGGGTATTATTGCCTTCACTGCCTTGATTCGCGTAGTTCGAGAAAGCCAAATGAAAAATGAGTACGATATAAAGAGTATAATCATTACAGTTTTCAATACTCTGTATGCGATAATAGTATATGAAGAAATATATTTTTTTGAAGGCTCGTCTTGTCAAATTTTGCATAGACAATATGCAAAATTCTAATCCTTCGCACAGTGACGTTGTTTTAAACAGAAGTTGTTATTCTATATGTGAAAATTTGTATAGAATAATATTGTTTGTATAGAATGTCTGTAGGATTTCTCCGAATTATTTGGGATTCAAGAAAAAAAACAATGATACGTTTTATAAGCAATACTTGGAAAACGTTTCACAATTTTATTTTATAACAATACAAATGTAGCGAAACAGATTGATGATAAGGTACGAAACTATCATAAAACATAATAAACCAAAGTCAAAGGGATTTGCGCACGTAATAACAAGGAAGATACCTCTTGAAATATTAATTCCACTAAAACGATCGGGTACAATGAAGTATAGTAATAATTTCGTGATTTAAATTACTGCTCCAAATGGTTGTACACAATTTTTTTCTGCCTTCGTAAACCATGATATTGCTGTATATAGTTTTATTGTATAATGTAAGAAAATTCGTATCGTACATCCTTAAAAATAATTTGATATTCGATAATACTTTGTGTTGGCAGTTTTGCGACGTACCGTACATACGCAAGCCCGATACTCAGATTAGGATAACCCTTTGCTGATACAAGTAATGCGGACCACGTTTGACGCAGCTTTGTCATCGGACGGTTCACGATATTATGGACGCACCATCCTTCCTTCGTCCCAGAATAGGTATGCAATAACTATTCAAGCCTAGCTCGGATGGCCTGTTCCTAATCGTTATTATTATTTATTGATATAAAAATTGATTTCCCATCTTAATCACTTGACGATATTGGAAATAAGACAAGAATGCTTTTAAATTCTCTCAATATTTTCACTATTTCCTGTTTCACTTGCTTTTGCCGTAAGTCTATTATCTAAAATCCGCAGTATAGCTATTACAGTCTCATGTTTCGAGAACAAGACAGTTTCCCCATTTTCGCGTTATTGAAAGGCCGCGTCAGGTTCCATGAAAAGCGAAAACAGACTGCCGGGCGGCAGACGTTCTCATTAAACGTCGATCGTTGAAAAATGTCGGCGTATCTCTCTCGTCGAGTCAATAGCAGCCCACTCGTGCCCAGATACACACGATCCGCCATTTCATTGGCTAAATACACACATAGCCAGCGAAGTCGTATCAAATGGATATCACCGCGTATCGGCCATAATTTCGCGGACATCGCCAACGGAATTTACGTCCATCTTCCGTGTATGTACAAGTTCCGGGTGATACCTAATGGACGCTATCAGTTTAATGGAAACCCTTCAAGTACGCGAGCTGGAGCGCACAATTCTTGGTACCGGCCGTATTCCGATTATTCTCTGCGCAAAACCATTTCCAGAAATGCAACAAGAATTTTACACTTTACCGACCGGTCACTCGGACTTAAACATAACCCTGACACCGCTTCCGTTTAGGCTTAGTCTTCCGCGCACGGATCTTATATGCGCCTTTTCTTTTGCTTATAGAAATGTTAAATCAACTTTTGTGGAAGTACTTTTTATAGTATTCGCTTTCTTTTATTATAGGCTAGCTAAATCTACTAACATTTTTATATTTTCATAACATCAGCATTAAAAAATATTTATTTTACCTATTTTACACCTATTTTAAAAGCCGATTTATAGGTTACCGGCCGGTAAAGTGTTAATATGACCGCTCCAAACGGACTTCCGCCCTTTTTAACGTTAACTAAATGATTCACCGTCGCCGAAACAACTGGGTTACAGGGTAACGGAACCACGACTTTTTCATTACCGAAGTGAATTCGAGGTAATTTTCTTTAAGTTAATATCTTCTAAAAGTGTCTACGGTTCTCGGAAATATGATTAAGCATGCAAGTTTTCATACGCTCCGAAGTAACCGGCGCGACGAGCTCAAAGGTTGACTCGACACAGCTGTGCCCAGACTGTGTGGAAGACACGCTCCTCCTATGGACTGCTTCGGAAATGAGTTACAATTAACTCAGAGTTTAGCCAAAAAATTCCGTAGATTAATCGAGAGCGGAATTAAAACGTGTATTGAAAATATGGGGCAGCTTTTTCCTGATTCGGCTGTCAACGTGTCACATTTCTTTCTTTTTAACTTTTCTAACGAAAACTAATGCTTTCGTTCTCCTTATAACGTGGCTCTGCAACTTCTCTTATATTTGCATTATGTGCAACGTTTAATCAGAAAGTTCGTGCACTTTATGTTTGTCTGGAAAAGCGTGTCTTTATTCATCTATATTTATGCTGTTTGCATGGAGCAGTTCTTATAACGCATTTATGCGGATGATTCTTTACTTGAAAAAATGCTTACGAAAACACTAATCATTACGTAAACAGAATTCACTATAAACGTTCGCATTCGATATATTCTATTACAAATTTTACGAAGGAATGAAAACATCAACTTTTATTTACATTTTCAGATTTTCGTGTCTTTCTTGGAAAATTCTGATCTAATGAAGCTTAACGAGCAGAGATTGAAAAAGATTAAAAGCTAAAAATAACCATTCCTATTCGCCGTTGATTTCTTCGCTAGAACACTTTAAAATCCTTTCTACTTTAAGGTTGAGTTTTATGGACTTTCTACTTGCACCCCACCCTGTCTATACGTTGCATACGTCTCAAGGTTAGAAGGAAGAAAGAATCGTTTAAGATGAAGATGAAAACCCAAGCGCGCCCCAGTTTGCTCCTGAGACGCCACAGGAAAGTCTTTTCTTTATTTTCAGAGAATTGCCGACAGTTCATACCCTTACCGCTTTATCTCACTGTTTCGGCCGACCCAGGAGTACTTGGTAACAGGGAATTGTTCTTTTAATCCCTCGGGCGTAGTCGGCGGTCGGTGGTAAATACTTGCGCGATCCCAAGCTGATCGATAGCGTCAACCGGTTTGTCCTTCGATTCGTGCGAATTGTTGCGAAGTGTTCTCTCATTTTCCTTGAAAAATATTTGTTACATCCTAATAACAGGTTCCAGATGTTTATTCGCATTTATGTTCTCGGAAACAAATTTCAAAGTGTTCATATTTATGACGATTGGACTAGGCATTTTTAGAAAAGATAAGAATTTTATGGATCGCAAGATATAAAAACTAATTAGAAATGTCTTTCGTGCATTGATTCGAAATGAAAAAATCTGTAAAATCACCACCAGTAAAAATGATCGGTTTCATATTTTGTATGTTAAGACTGCTGAAGTTGTAAAGATCTTTTCATAAAAAATAATTGAATTCTTTAAATTCAATCAAACTTTATTCAATTGGATACGAAGGAAACTACATAATTATACAGAGTGCGGCCGAATAACATGTACAAGCGGATACGATGTGGTTCCTTATGATAAACTAAGAACAAAATATGGAATAAAATGTTGTCATTTAAGGCTTAGTTTTCGAGAAAATCGAGTTTGAAGATCCGATGCGTAGATATGCTGTGACGGCTAAGTTACGGTTCTTGGAGCAACGTATAACTCGTATCGTGTTTGTAAACAATGATCTGAGATTTCTTCTGTTACGCTATGTGCCTAAGCAGTTAGTTTTCGTTTTCGTTTAAAATCTAAGGATTTTAAAACAAACAGATGAATATATTACCGAATAAAGTTGATTCATCTTATAAATTGAATATATTTTACTCTCATACGAAAATTCGCAAAATATGAGTTAATTCGATGCATTGTCGGATGGTGCGAAAATTTAGTAGAAGAACTCGTGGACTGCGGGAGGAATGCACAACGGGAACCTAAATAGTTTGCAAGTGGAGGTGAATCGCCGGTAATCAGTCGTACTTTGCTCCAACCATTCCCAAAACTCCACTCTCATAACTTCCCACGCGAGTAACAAAATATTCGCGAACCCTTATTCTAAAACAATTACGCACTGGAGAACATATCAACCCACGCTGGTTTAATTAAACATGTAGAATCAGCTCACCGGGTAAACTACATTTTGATTTAAAACAAAAGCTTTTTGATCAATGAGCTTTGGCGGGAAGTGTTTCAAATAATATTAAATCGTCTCAAGTCTCAAAGGTGTTTAACTTTCATGAAACATAGTCCAAACATGTTAGAATGTTTGGAATATTGCTAAAAAATATACCGTTCTATTTCATAAAATCTACGAAATCATTTTAAATAAGACACAGCTATCACGGTTATAACAGAACAACTTCTTCAATCTCGCTCAATAGTCCTCGGACGAAAGGCAAGAAGAATGGAACAAAAGTTGAGTTCCGTTTTCCTTCGGGGCATAGCTTATTTCCTCTTTAGTGTTCACCTTCTCTTCTGCAAGAACTTGGTCTCCTTGAAAAGGTTCGTTACAGTATTAACTATTTGCCTTGCCATTTGTTATATTGCTGCAGTGATTGAAACAACTTTTTTCTCGTACGTAACTAATGATTAAGCATATACAACAGAAGAAGAGAATTTAATTTCAGGTTAAACGTAATTGTCGACCAGACTGCGAATCTTTATGGAAAATAAAAATGTTTTGCATTAATTGTAAGAGATAAATGCCAAATATATAGGGTAAGCAGTGGTGTAACCGGATTGGGTGGTTCTACATACGAAAGAAAGACAATAATGTAAAATAATATTTTTTCATTTGAGGCGCCGAAAAAGATTGAGTTGAAAGAATAGTACTACTGAATAGAAATTAAGTGGCGCGTCTAACCATGCCATACCAATTCTAATACTTCTCGTCGTACTACAAGCCACGCGACTTGATGTATCTTTCGTCTTCGTTCTCTTGAAAACTTAGCCTTAAATGAGAAAGCATCACTCTTTTTGTCTTATTTCTACTTGTTGAATGTTCCATCAATTCAGTTGTATATTCACCTTGTGCATTCAATTTTTCCTGTAATGATTTCAACAAGTTGAGAACAATACATCGACATTGTTTTTTTCATTTTTATTCATTTTTCTATTTATTTCTATTCATTTTTGTCATGAACACAATAAAATTCGCTATCTGCTAATAACATGCTTCATAAATTCTGTCCAAGATCTCTATTACGGCTTCGACTAGCAATTACAAGCCAAGTGGTCAAAGAACACATCGCGCGCTCGTATGAAAGTTGCCATACCTAAGGAGGTACCTCATCGACAGGTTCTCCGAATTTATCACCACGATAAAAGTCCGAGAAAATTACTTTGCGCCTCGAGTCTTACGACTGAAGTAGATATTGTGTGGGTACCGGCCACGATGAAATCTGTCAGACGTAACGGATGGCACGATCGCGTCGTTGATCGATACGAGCGCGCCGGTATAAAAGGAGTTCTCAAGCGACGTACGAGTTCGGTGTCGATGCCACATGCAGCTCACGCTTCCGCTATTAGAGTTAACGTAAACGGATTTAAACTAACCCAATTTACAGTGGGGTAACTTTACTCCCTCCCCGCTCGCGACCGTCCGACCGTGTTTGTTTGCCGTTTCTGCAACGGCCGGCCTTAAGCGGCCGGCTTGATTACATAGGCGTGTCCGAGCTGTTCGAATCGTCCTTCTTTTTCCATCGTCCCTTGTGCACCCTCGAACAATTCCTTTCGGCTGCCCTGGTCTTTTCTGATCGTAACGGGCCTCCACGGACCACCTTGATCCCTCGTGGGCTTTGCGACCCTCAGGAACCCGCAGAAATCATCTTCGGAGCTAGCACATCTTTCGCAAGGGTGAATTGTGGGGAGTGTTACAGGACGATTCTCTAGACGGATGTTACAAATCGTAGGGAGAGTCTGTTCTATAAATGTAGTTGATCTTTTATTCCGCAGGGTACCTTCAGTGGAATAATCACTGTCCATTTAATTGACGGTACGGGTATGAAACATAATGAAATGGCAACGTTATTCACCTTCAAGTACATTCCTTGGGCAGATTTCTACCCCACTCGTAACATTTGTATTCATAACTCCTTTTTTGTCATTTAAGCAAATAAAATATATAATCGAGTATATAATAAATATTATATTATATTTTATTGTGTTTGAATTATTTCTTAATATAATGTCTGTACAGATATTTGCAGTTTTGGAATTGACTTTCAAAGCCACTTATATAAGTCTAAACAGCGAAAGTGCTTGAGGGTTAAGCATAAGCACCTATATTTATTAGGACCAATATAAATAGAAGATTGAGAAACAGAATTTACGAAATGTATACGCAACTTTTTATAACAAAAAACTATGAATGACCTACAAATTAAATCCACCAACAAGTTCTTTATTTGATGTTTATTGGAGGTGCCATATAAAGGCCCCTTTGTAACGAACATCGAAATAAGAATCGTTCGTGTTCAAGGAAACTTGTATCTGAACTTGCTTCGTGCAGGACAAATATGTTCCTATGGAATTCTTATAGAAATTTATAGATCTATGGATATTAAACGTGAATCATCTGATTCGAGTTAGAAGATCTTGTGCATACGATGAAATTTGTTTTATCATGGAAAGATGCAGGACTAGTTTTTCATTTTATGTTTACTTTCTATCGCTATACATCGTTTTCTTTTTCTCTAAAAAAGGTGCTACTATAAATGTGACAAAATTTGCAAATTAAGCGATAGTTGAATGGATACATTGCAGGACTTGTCCGTATATCCAGTATTATATTACGTTAATTACTGAAGCTTTTGTTGGTAATGTCAGGCCTGTACATTCCATCAATTGCTTCAGTAGTGCGGCTGATCGATCCATTGCGTTCTCGCTTCTATCGAATATTCGTAGCTAACGCATCTTCCCGCTTAAAAGCAAAATATTGTGTGGCGGTGATGTATTTGATGTTGTTACTCATCAATGTTCCATAACTGGTGCGATGAAATAATGGTTGACGCGAGAATTATTGGTAAGTGACGTAACGCGTAACTTGTTAAGTTTTAGTACGACGTCGCAGACAAGTTACGACCCAAACTAGTTTATGGGAAACTGTATCTTGGAAAATGTACGATGTTTTCGATCGGATCGGGTGAAGTATTCTACATGCAATTGCTGGATCAGGAATTCGGATTTATTTAAGTTTAAAAATGTAACAGTGCCCGAAATTTTTAAACATCTGATGGAGAAAACTATCTTTCGGATTGTTATTCACAGCTTCAAAATCTATTGTAAATCGTAGATTATCGGATAATATTTGTCGAATACTTTGCTAAGTCTCGCGTAGTTTAAACAATTTTAGAATTTATTGTAACGTAAATGAAAATGTTTGATATTTTGTATATTGCGAATACTTGCGAATAAGCGGAGAAAGGGAATATTGAATTCTTTCGAATCATCGTGAATGGTTCTTCTTCCGATCTTCCAGGTATTCCTCGATTTAGCTGAGACGCGTTTCCGCGCAATTGCAAATACACAATTTCGTCAAAGGAGGAACGTATCACGTTCCCGTCATGTTACGTATCTCGTAGAGCATCGTCTCCAGATCCGCCAGTTCGAAAGGCCGAAACTCGATTTCCTAAAAGCGTTATTCGATGAAACAATCCATTCGAGGGATTTCTTTAAAATAACAATATTGATAACAACTAATCCCATTTTCACTTCTTATTTGTACGAATCAATTTCGCAAAATATTTTCATGAGATAAAGACACACATAATTACATACATAATACATAGCCTTTGCTTTATTAAGCGTCGCATGTCATTCAAATATTTTTTAATCAGCAATTAAAACTTTGGGTCTAAGGAAAGTATTCGAATATTGCATTCCTTTAGTAAAATATCATTTCATTTGTGTTTTATGAGCATATGCAAATAAGTACAAAGCTAGTGCAACACTGACATAATTTAACTTCTCCGCTTTGCATTTTAATAACTATACAGCGAACAAAACTGCCAATTTATTGCCCGGTTAATTAAATGACTACATGAACTCGGCTAGGTATTTCTCATTTAGACATAACTTTCTCATATTTTTCCATATTTGAAGACCGGAAATGTGTCCAAATCCTTTTCTGGACGAAAGTATGTCATGTACATACAAAAACTGCTATTGATCTCGCGTAGCTACATATTGTATGCTTGTCCGTTCAGTGCAGAAGAGCATCTTAATTGTTTCGAGATTGAGTACTGTCCGTTGCTCCGAAGAAGTCGATCGTTTCGGCTGAGGGGCAATGGGGATATCCCGCTTGCTTCCCCTGACTTGCACGGCCGTAGGACCCACTTTTTTGTGATCTCCCGAAACCCACTTCTATTGATCAACGAGAAGATCAATAAACTAATCGACGCGAGAAACAAGGGGGATCTTGTTCAGCGCGTAACTTAGCCAATAATAATCAAAAGTCTCGAATCAAAACAAAATGGAATAGACCAGGTGAGGCGATCAATCGATTCTCTTTGCCCCTAGCCTCTTGCGCCATTTAGTTTATCTTCAGGTTCTTGACGTTGTACGTAAACGTAGACGTAAGATATCCGTAAAATTCCTATGCTTGAATAATAAATTATAAAATAAATTGTAAGTTTGCGATTATGAGAGTAATACTGCACAAGCAAAACACGATTATTTTCATTTATACTTGATAAATATTGAATAAATACTTGATAAATATTGAATAAATACTTGATAAATATTGAATAAATACTTGATAAATATTGAATAGGATATATAAAAAAATCATATAACAGAACATAAATATAAAAAATATATGTATAGTAGAGCACGTTTGCTACATAATGCAATGAAAAGTTAATCAAGATGCTAGTTAGTAATTAGTAATTACAAATAATCATGCGGTCATCAAAAGAATCCGAAGTTAATGCTTTAGAGATAAGTCAACGCTCGTGCATCTTGTAATTGTTGCGTCTCACTTTGTCCCGATTGTTCTACGTCTTCTGACTGTAGTTGAGCGACTCGCTCGGTCGTGGTCGCTTAAACAACACATATATAGACACACGCACGCGCGTACACAGGCGCCCGCGTCTGATGTGTTCCTAGTCGAAAATGACGATCACGGCGGAGCGAGACGGTGACGACAGTCAGAAGGCGTTGTTTGTTCATAATCAATTGGGGCTAATAGGAAGGTATAGGAAGGTTAACATGTGTGGGTTGGTGGAAATCTGTACTAGACTTTTCTCAACGAACTTCTGAGCAACGGGCAATACATGGTACCGATACGCCCTATTTCCTCATTCAGAACGAGCTCACAGACAATTTTTTCATGTTACGAAAATTTGTACGCACGGGTAAAGTGACGTCTCCTTCCAAGGAGCTGGATCTAATCGACCTTCATGCCAGAACGGAGCATCAGCTCGTAAAGCGTTCACGCGGACCTATGAGGGAGACTTTTTTCCGGCATTAGGATAGGGAATAATATATGCCAGCGTGCCTACGCTTCGTGTGCTACGATGACGAATAAAAACATTAGGGAAACAGGGGATGGGGTGGGGAGATGAATTCGTTGACGCTGAAGGGGAGGTTCCAGTGGACCGCCCGGCCATTTGAGGTTTTATGGTCGAATAGAATTAAGCTGGGGAACCGGGACGTAAGTCGTAAACGAAACTCGGACAACAAACTCTAGCAGTACGTCGTAATAGTTAATCCTCTTTCTGTCTCGCGCACCGCGTAAAATTGAAAACAAAGGCGGGATCCTCGGAGAAGAAAACGGGCGCGACGCGAGGCAATGGGCCGCGGCGCCAAGCAAATCGTTATTAAAGGTTTCCGAGCAAACGGAACAGTTTTTTTAATGAATCCCTTAATTAATCTCATTGGCAAATATTTGACTAACAATGGCAAGCTATGGATATTTCCAAGTCACTTAAAACGCTTCGAATAACTGTACAAACGTACAGACTGTCGCTAAAATGAAACGGCTTGAATTTCCTTGAGATGTTAGGAAGACTGGTTTACTAGATAATGTCTAAAAAGATTTGTGCAAAAATTGCAATTCTTCGGAAAGAAAAAGACTAGAAAAATTAGGTTCTTCAAGATCTCGGTTGTTTGCATACGTGCTGAAATCTAATACTGACAAATGTATTCGGAGATGAAAAATGGGTGCTTCATGTTAATCTGAAGAGACGGCCACAATGGTTGGACAAAAGCGAAGCGCCGCAGCCCACGCCAAAGCCTGACTTGCATGCGAAGAAGGTGATGTTGTGTGTTTGGTGGAATTTTGAAAGAATTCTTCATTATGAACTCCTACCAACCAGCCAAACCATTACAAGTGAAGTGTATAGTGCACAATTGGAAAGGTTAGACCGAGCTTTGAGAGAAAAGGAACCCGCGCTGATTAATCGAAAGGGCGTAATTCTTCATCGCGATAACGCACGACCGCATACTGCAAGAACCACGGTAGAAAAACTACGCCAGTTGAGATGGCAAGTTCTCCCACAACCTGCATATTCTCCAGACATTGCCCCATCCGACTATCATTTGTTTCGTTCCTTGCAAAATTTTCTTCTTGGAAAACATTTAAATAATGAAGTGTGCCTCAAAAACGTCTTGACCGAATTTTTTGAATCAAAATCACAAGAATTTTACAATAGAGGGATTAAGAAACTACCTGAACGTTGGGCACAAGTAGTTGAAAACAACGGCGACTCTATCGTTGATTAAATTGTTTTGTTTTGTTTAAATAAATTAGTTTTAAAAATGTATTGGAAAACGACATTAATTATTACCAGACCTAATATCTTCTTACTAGGTAAACTAGGTAAACGTGTAGCCCGTTCTAAAGTGAATTCCTCAAACTACAAGGTCGATAGTAACATAAAACGAGAGTCGATGTAGACATTTGTCGGCGATTTCAACGTGTCCGCATATAAACAATGTTGGTGAAATGTGGTGTCGCTGGAATCGTGTCAATAAACACATTGTCTGTGAAATAATTGTCGGTGATTTCAAGGTAACCCTCCTTGATGCAAACGTGACTTTCCTCCTCGAGGATTTAGACTGAACTGCGAGACTCGACGGAAATATTAGATTCCTTTGTTCTCAAACGACGAAGAAAACTTTCTTGACTTTGCCTCCATGTATAAAACACAAGCACGTTAGAAGTCCGCACTATGAACCGTATTTTTACTATTTTTTCAAGTAACGAACAGATCAAGTAATAATCAATTGTGAAACTTTACTTGGAACACGCAGTATAATTATGAATTGAATGTAAGTCACTAACAAAGTCTCCTCGAATGTCACGTGAGATGTAATCAAATCGTGGAGTAGCACGTCGGGCTTATAGAGTCTTTCCTTTTCATTAGACGACGCGCCACAATTCTTCGTTCATCTCTGGTTTTCCTAAATCACGTGAAACTCCATCAAGTATAATGATCGCGCCGTGATCAGCGAACGTTAACAAGGAATCATTATTTCACTTTAAGCCGTAGACGACGACGGCGCTGCAAAAATCTCTGCAGAAACGCATAGCAATGCCCAGTCATTTATTTCGTAATTTCCATCGTTCGGGGAGCTTATTCAGTGGATTAAACGAGAAAAAGACGGACATTCTTGAAAATGTCACACCTTGCCGAAAAATATTTCGACCGTGCAGCAGGCGTGCGGCTCTTCTAACAGCGGCGAATTCCGTCAGGATTTTATATTCTTGACGCGACTGTCGTCTCTTGACTCTCTTGACACCCACGAGCAGCCCCGGCCGCCTTGGACCAGTCTGGAATTTCAATTATTGTCAACCACGCTGAATACGTTGAACCGGAAACGAGAGACGAGAAACGAGAGTTAGGGGGAAGCGTATAATTCATGACCATAAAGTTGAAAATGGAACGCGTAGCCGACTCTCCCGCTCGCATTCAATATTTCAACGATGATGATCAACTCTTTCAGAGCTAAGAAAGGGAAGAATTTAGCGAAGGGTGAGTTGCTAAAGTGGATACTTCGGAATCATAATTTTACTGTAGCTTCTGCGCCCATTATCCATTGCGGCACCGTTACTTTGGTCTAGTTACTTTGATGGAGGTTTTTTTACATACAGAGCGCGGTTTCTCAAGGCTGATGAGAACAAAGGACAGACCAAGCGGTGCGTTAATTATTCAACGATTATCCCTTCTAATAGACTGAGAGAAGCAATTTTCGCATAACTTCGTTTTTATTGGTAGTTTCTCTGATAAGTTTGGTAGCGAAACTGGTGGCGGAAAATTATTATCAACAGAAGTGAAATAACATTTCAGACGCACGAAACAGTTTAAATAAGAGTTTGCGTTCAGATAAATCGATTTAACCAAATACTTAATTAATTCCTCAAATAATAATATTTAAATTTTTAAGTATTTAATAAGCGAGTTTAATAACTATTTATGAAGAAGTCAAAATAACAACAGTATTTATTTTTATTGCTTAATACACATGAAATGCTATAAATTGTGCAATTGAAAATATTAATAAATAGTACATAATGTACGTTCAAATTTTTCAAATATTTTAAAGTAATTTCATCTTTTTCTGGCGGTCCCTTGAAATCAGTGTGTCTACAGTCTAGAGTCAATCGAACTAAATCTCGAAGCGCACTGTGATGCATTAAATATAGCATTAAAAGTTACAAGCCACGTAACGCTAGGTTCGTTAGTCATGCTATGCACAACTTTATATGGAAAACATAGATCTGTAATAATTCTTTTGGACTCGAAAGAACATTTCGTCCCATACCTGTTTCACACGAACGCGAGACGCAGCAGGAATGTCTCATATTTCGTCTACTAGGCTTGTTCCCCGATTCGCACGCGTTCAAAACAGGGTTGCCGCAATTACGAGTGAAACGGGGCGTATTTGAACGTTAACGTTCGAAGTTGCGCGGAGTTTAGAAAAAGTTGTTATCGTCGCGGCGTAATCGTTACTCTAGGGAGCTGGGGACTGGTGTCCCCAACGAAACCCGCCTCGCTTGCGTGGAAGCCTGAGAAATCGTCGGCGAGTTAGCTCGCGCCGAGAGACAGCAGCGTCAAAAAGACTATATAGGTGATCTTTGTCGCGTGGCTCGAACACGCTCGCCGCCGCGACGATAGGATTCAGAATCGAGCCTTCGAATATCGTTCTGTCTGCGGTTTCGCGACGTTCTGACGGTCTCCCTCGAACGTGGGCTTCTATCTATTTGAATCGATTGTCACTGGTGGGCAGGCGCGCATGCAGTGACAAACTGAAGCGAAACGAACGGGGAAAATTTCCGTCTCGATCAATTCGCGGCCCCTAATTAAGTGATCGTGAATAAAAGCGGCTACTGAGGATGCAACAATTTCCATCAAAGTACAGCGATCCTTGTGATTTAAACGGTAATTCCTTGCTCGATTCGGCAGTTTCTGTAGAGACTCGACTGAGCATTAGTCGATCCCGCGAACTCGGACAAGTAATTACACCGTCCCGGCGCGCCTTTGAAGTGTTGCCATTCCAAAAGTAATTTTCCGTCTGAAGCATGGTGCATGGCTTATAAGTAAAATCACGACCTAACTTAGGAGAAATTCTTGATTACCCCGATGCACACGCACCGACGTCAGCGAACCCTGTGATTCATAATTACTGGGACCGTTGAACCAACCGAAGTTCAACGTTTTCCGTTTATTGTGAACCATTGATTACAGTCTATATTCGAAACTCCTCCGCACTGATGAACTTTTACGATATATCGAATTGTTTCATTCGAAATTTCT
>CM052148.1:7823771-7852080 GCA_028455555.1 Augochlorella aurata
ACTGATGAACTTTTACGATATATCGAATTGTTTCATTCGAAATTTCTCGTGCTTATCGAAAGAGTAGAGCACTAATTTTATTAAACTTTCTGCACCCACTCGAGAGTGACAATGAAATGGGGAACGAATGGGAAAGAAAGGGGGACAAGAAGAGAAGGACGGAAAAGGGAAGAGGGAAGGGAGAGAGAGAGGGAGGGGGAGAGACTGAGACGGCAGAACGAGGTTCAATGACCGTTAATCGTCAGCCGATTGGAAATGGGATTCTCGCATATCTCGGCATTTCAAGCCGCAGCACACGCAAGCCGCGAATAGAGATAGTACCTCGCAGTCATCGTATCATAATCTATCGGGGATCGTGATGATCACTCGATGCGTTATTCAATGATCACTGTTCGACATGTGAATCAGTAATTAGATGGAGAGAGGAGCACGAAACAACATCTGACTAACGGACCGGCTAAGCCATTTCCCGTTGTTCGACAACTGAATCGACAATCAGACTTCTTGCTACATCGTCGAATGGCTGTACTCACATGTTTCTCTGTCTCTGGAACGTCGTCGAACAGTCACTTCTGTGGTGGCGGCGAGTCCGTATACACACTTAACTGGTCCGTCAGTCTCATCGGTAACATCCTTGTTGTCGCCGTCAAGTTCAAACACTCGCGTCTCATTCGATCGTCTCGTTCACGACGCTCGTCCTGCGTAGCATGCTTTCCGATCGGATTCGCGAGCCTTCAGTCGAATCTTCATCCGCGGATCGTTGAAGAAGCTTCCGCTCCTCTGAAGTATCTGCAAGATTCACGACAACCCAGTTCTTCCTCCGTGAACACCGGATAATCGACGTACAATTCCCATCGAAACGCGTCTATTCGATTTAAGGAGCTAGTTCCGCAGCTCTTTATCGTCCTTGTCTAATGTGATCACCGTGAATATCCATCCTGGTAGCCATAACCCGGCATTACCTCGACCAAGTTCTCGTTACCCCGAACGTCATGCTGCATCGGGAACTCCGATTACCGATCACCGAACTTTCATTAAAGTTCCACCACCTTCTTGGATTCAACAACTGCTTCACTACTCGCGTTCGATCTACTACGTTACAGTTTGATCACAAAATTCCCTCCGATCCTCTGCAGAGTTCCCGCTACGTGTCGGCTGATCGAGTTTTCCGGCGTTCGCTCTTCCCAGCCCTTCGCTCGGAAAAGCGATTCGTGAGCGAGCTGTCCCTGACGCGTTCCGGTGTGTTCCCGTCCCTTAGAAAAATGTTTAGCATTCCATTATCCTCTCAGCGACGACGCAACGCCGGCAGTTGAGTGCTTCTCGATTAAATAAATAAGGGCGGCTGCAAGACACTTGGACGATCACCTGTCACACTCGGGTAATCCACGAGGGAACAGCCCGTGCTTGGTCGAAGGATTATGAAATACCGATAAATCATCGGCGAACTGGAATGTCGATCGCACACCAGTAGACAGGTTATCGCGGATAGGACATCCGGCAGCACCTCGGTGCTCGCGGACACGCGACGAAGAACACCTTCCCGTTTTTCGTACGCGTGGTCCGACGATCGCGGAAGACGCGCGGGCACTGGCTGCGCCAGGACGATCTACCACCCCCGGACGAGTGCGCGAACCGGTGCCGGGAGGATGGCGGATGGCTTTCGAGGGGTGGCCGCGCAAGAAAGAGAGACAACGGGGAGGCAATCAGCCGTGGTGGGGGAAAGAGAGAGACGAAGACAGGCACGTTACGCATGGAATCTCCTGATCGCCGCTCTCTTTTTGGGGAAGACACCCCTGACGATCAGCCAAAGTCGTCTGCTATCTGGGTTAGTGGACCCGTGCTACGACCCTGACCACGCCGTGAATTACACAGGCCGATATACACTGTCTTTTGACACGTTTACTAGCGAACAGGAAAGTCGCAGCCATGCACGTATTTACAGTAGCGGCCATATATTTAAGATCGCTTGGAAAACGGAATAACTCTTTTAAAACTGGACTAAATGACTTGAATATTTTTTATATAACACACGAATTAGTCTACTAGGCAATGACTAGAAGATGCACCTTTTAACTTCGCGATGAGCTATAAACAATTAAAGATTACGAAGATCGCAGTTTTGTCACGGTCTTTGACACTTTCAATCAATAACCGTCAGAAATTTGCTATTTCAAGTAATAGCAAAGTAGTCATTGTCTAATAGACTAATTCTTCTGTCATCTAAAAGGATTCAAGTCATTTAGTTTACTAAATATACTAAATTACTATACGCAGGAAATTAAAACGACAATTTTTATTAGTTCAGTGCTAAATGATTATTCAATTTCAAGCAGACCAAATATTCGATTTAGTGACTAATTTATCGTTTCTTTTTTATATAAGTATATAAATATATAAACGTTGATCTAACTTGACTCGGTTCATTTTAACTAGACCTTGTTAATGCTTGGCATACGAGGTGCATATTCCTAACAAGATAGAAGTTACACAGGCTTTAAAATTCGTAAGACCTATCTATAGCTTCCAGAAAATGATCAACAGCATATAAACCGCGTAAACATGTTTACCGCAACACAGTTGCAAGCCTACAAGGTAAACCGTGGTACATAAAGTTGAGAAGTGTCCGCACAGTTCATCATTGACGCAACTATATCGGCATCGCCTTTGACACACCGAACGTTAAGAGCTTTTCGAAAAATGTCGTCCCTGGCCACGCCTCCACTTTCAATCACGAGATCATTGAATATTCGCGTGCCGGTCGCAGTAATTGGTCCACTTCTCGCGCTGAAAAACCCTGAATAAATCCCAGCGCTGTTAAAGCAGGCTGCTTTTGATCCTGCACAGATTCAAGGACACGAAGCTGCCTCTGTGAAAGCAGTGTGCGCGCGTGTATGTGCCGCGGGCTCGCCCGAAGAACAAGAAAGAGGCATTTTTAGCGCTCGAAAGGCATTCAATAAGTTCTTGCATTCAAAGCACGTTAGGCATCTTATTGAGCCGACGAAGTCGCGTTTCATCCGGATTACTAGGCTTACTCGACCATGTCGTGACTTTGCTCCGCGCGCAGAGAAGTGCGCCGACAAGAACTGGACAAAACCTGGTTTTTCTCTTCATAGCGTACTCTACTTTCGTTAACTTCTAATCGAAGGTTAATTCAAGCAAGTATGGTTTAGCGAAACGAAGCAAGACTTCCGCAGCTTCTGCTTAACATTTAGACTGTTAATTGCTGCTGGAAAGACGTTTGGTAGGTCCTTAATAAGATTGTAATTAATGTAGTGGAAGTGCGGAGGAGCTTATGAAGCAAATTTTGATTTCGTTGAAAATAAAATAGTGGCGGATTTTTGCGATTGCAGGCTCGGTGATCGATGCATCCGGAAGTATTTTCCTCGATGGTGACTAACGTAGAGAGTATTGCTCGGAATATGTTGTTATTATTTTATTTGAGCCGCATTAATTGGATAATGCATGCGCCCTGTTAATCGCCAAAGTCAAATTGGAAATGCGAGCACAAATACACGACAGATTGTTACAAATTTATCGATTGTGTAATCATAAATGTATTATAATGTTCCATGGACAACCCTGTGCGCGTAGTCATTTTACGCAGTAAAGCATTAACAACGTCCTTGATGTCAACTCGTACGATGCGAAATATACGCCGACTATCTTGTTTGTCTTACCTATTGTATTGAACAACGACTCGACAAATCTCCGAATGGTTACCAACGCAAACGTTTGGCATTTTGAAACAGCAGAAGCAACAATCAATATAGCAGCTCATTATTTACGCGTTCGAAAGCAACGAAATTATTGCAGCACATATTAATCCTTTCAATTGAAATGGCGAACAGAATATCCTAAAATCATACCAATTATTATAGAGTCAATACATTAACTTCGATCGTAGCAATTTTCATATTCATTATCAATATATCATCAAACAGCAATCTTCCTGATGAAATCCAAACAACAACTGAAAAATTAACACAACCAAATATAGTAAATATCATATTCAAAGCTCGTGAATATTTCCGATACATTTTATCGGAATAAATAATCCCCCCCCCCCCAAGATGGGGATTTATTTAAGTACTTATACGTTATCAAGTTTATAACTATTATGGTTGTGATTTATATTTAAATTATGGATTTTATACAATTGTAACAAAAACTCGTAAATGAAACATAAAACGGCGAAATATCGGAAAAATTTACAAATCCTGTTACATTATTTTAGCAATTATGATTACAGATGCTTATGCTGAATAAAAGTTAACGATATCGACCGTAAGAAGATAAATAGAAATTTATTTTCTTTCCAACAATCGCGATACAGATTTCTGCATTGTTTCATGTTCTGTCTACTTGATTTTCTTACAAACGCATAAATCGTACTGCTCCAGGAGCCGAAATAGTTGAAACGAACATATCAACTTGTTTGATTAGAAACAGAGAAAACACATTCTAAAATATATCTAATCCAATTTTCTATCGGAGAAGCTAGTTGACGATAAAAATTTCTACGAATGTTGAAACGCAATAGAAACTTTGGGCACGCATGCCAAGCCCGAAATCCGGGATAACGAAATGTTTTGCAGTCGGAGAAACGGTTGGTATTAATGAAAGAGCAACGAATAATGCAGGAACGGTGAGTTCGATCGCAGTTCGAGCCATGAAGCCAGGCAAAAGAGACGAGTAGGGCGTCCAGCCAGCAGAGCAAGAAAACGAGAGGGCTGGGTGTCGAACGGAGACAGAAACCGTGGCATGCTGCTTGGCGAAACAAAGACAGTGAACGCATGCAAGTGGTCGCCTCCTTCCGACACCCCCTGGAGTACCGAAGATACCATACAGAGCACCAAAGTCGCTTTATCTGGGTTAGTGGACGTCGACCCTGACCACTTCCTACGCAAAGAGGATTGAAATAGACTCGCGTTTATCAAGCGTATCGTCGTTACGTAACTGAACGGAGGAGCCAGCGTTCACCATGGAAATCCCAAGAAAGATTTCCGGTGGAGAACTTCATTTTTCCGCGTTAGCCGGAGACTCGACTCGGACGAATATTTTCTCCTGCGAGTTCCGCGGCGACTAACTTTCCGCAGTGATTAAGTTTCCTGTCTGGAACACCGAAAACGAGCCACCATGGATCCGAAGCTCCCACTTTCGAGCCGGGCTCTTAAAGTCGATCGAACGGCGTGAATGGCCTCCGGTATTAATTAAATTGAGTGTGGCTCCTTTTTGTCGGGCATGCTCCAATGAAAACAAGATGAAAATTGTACTTGAACTGAAAAGGGTTTTGCCGCGTCGAAACGCTTCAGCCACGAGCTCGTTTTATAGCCTTTCATTCGTTCCTACCCCTGCCTTTCTTTAACTGTGAAATCCTTTTCCCGTGGCTCTTTCGTCGCCGACTTTTACATTCTCTTGTTACCACGAATTATCTGCTTACTTATTCCACGAATATGCTGTGGACCGAGACCGAGACGCCTCTAGAATTGCTCCTTGCTCGCTTTATCGGTAACAAACAATCGATTACAGGATGTCAGGCTTTGGAGACTATCGGTTTTATACCGTAATTGGAGCTGGACTAGATGAACAAGAAAGATAAAGATGTAGTTCCGATGGAAATTGTTTACTTTCGGTTTTATCGAGAAATCGATAGTTGCGAAGTAAAGAGGTTCGTCACCGGCCAGCTGTTCGATTAATATATTTTTAGATGCAGTGTTGAGAACACGATTTTGTTAATCGAAACCATTGAATATTAAATTGCGTGTTTGCCATAGATTGGAGATTACCCATTGACAACCATTGTAATGCGACGAAATGACGCAACTCAAAACCACTTGTCGGTTGAAGCTGGTTTATTTTGAAGTTTGTGACCTGAATATCGCTTCCAACAACCCTGACTGATAAGTGACTGAACTGTTTATATTGATCGATGAACGAACTGTATACTATCTTGATCGACTGTCTGAAGTATATGCTATAATAATATCCCAAGAAATTATGTTATACTTGTTTAACTGCACTAGCGCATGGAATAAAAAACTTGGAAGGTAGGTTCAGCAATCGACGTGTTTCCCTTTCTTTTCAATTTTGTCATGTTTATGTAATAACTTTCTCTCGTTGTCAAGTAATAAATTCGCTGCTACAAAGTCTTACTTTTACGAAGATTCAATTATTATTGTTAATAATATATAATATATAATAATTATATATATATATATATCTCAAATCGTATTATTTATTTCAATATTACTATTAGTATTTTTCACAGTTGTCTCTGAGAATGTCAGAGTTCTTTTTTTACTTTTGCTAAGCTAGATTGATAATTCATGAATACAGTGTGGATTTGAGACGTTTATGATGAATATGATGAAGTGAAATATACAGGTAAACGAATTCAAAGAATTTAAGAATACCGACATATTATCGTCACCTTATGAAAATGATTAAAAGAAGATACAAATTTTTATCTACAAACTTTGATTTCCGTACCGTGAAATTTTTATTGCTGTATAAAAATTCTAACAGTAACATTGGATTTCAATGTTACTCTTTTCCTGTGCAGTTAAATTTAGCAAGATTTTGGGGTTAATAAATGGAAGTGACAATATTTTCCCATCCCGCAAATATTACCGTTTGTAATACCGATGCTAGTAATTCACAATCGATTACGTTGAGAATGTAGATGGTACAATAATTGAAGTTTATTATTATTGAAGTCATATAGTCTTCTATAGGTATTCGTTAAATGTCTACTAACTTGATGCTATTGATATAACTCCAGTTCGTATCAATGTTCCCTCGTGTTACCAATGCTCCTCGAAATTACGGTAGGTGTAAGGGACAGAGCAAACGCTGGATTCATTTCACGACCAGCTGTCAGTCCGAGGAAAAATCCACAGCTATGTGCTTTTAAATGGTTTCATTCGTCAGGATGATTCGTCAAAGCTCGACCGTGTTGCGCAATTTTTTAGCTCTATCAAATTTTTTCATGTATTTCGGTCCGTGTCTATTCAGCTTTGAAACCTTTGTTTAATTTTTACATTCTACTATCTGTACCGCTCGGGTTTCTGATCCGTTGATAAATTGAAGAGACGCGACTTTTTTGTCACAACGCGATGGCGAAAACGAATCTCTGTCGCTGCGTTCACACAATTTCAACTGGAAATTCGTGACACCGCGAAGAAACAATAATCGGCGATCTCTTGTCCACGGGTAGATAGATCGCGGATTAATATTTTTTAAATCCGATTTAGTATAAATGTCCGACTCGTCCGAAGGCTGACCAGCGTTTTATTTCACCTGTTCTTCTCTCAAGCTAGAGTACAATGCAGTAATCTAACCAAACGTATTACCACAGCTTCGACAATTTTATTTGCTGTCTTCTCAAAGTCGTTCCAAATTTTTTCGATTATACGGGTGAACAATTTCATTCACTTTACTTAGCTTTACGGACCGGTTTGGCAATAAGACAAACTGTTCTGTTAGTTGTATGAAAATTCAACAACGTACTTTACACATAATTATTAACACTAAACCTACCATGCGCGGTCAAATGACCGTTTTTGAAATTTCGTTTAGAATTTCTCGTATACAACGTTACTGTATCACCATGTAGCTTATTGACTTTTCCTATAATATACATACGACCCATTTTTTAATATTCACAACTTTCTTTATTGTTTACTTTCCGAAAAAAATTCATAGCATGTCTAGTCTACCACGAACGGTCATTCGACCGCTTGCAATCCATACCAACGCGTATTTTTTAGTATAATAGACACAGCATGTTTTAGTCTTTAGAGGCCTTCGTCCACGGCCTCAATAGCAAATTGCGCGAGTCATAAATTCGGGATTTTCAAAAGGCTCCGCGAACTGAGGCCCGGCGGCCAGCAGCAGACGGTTGCAGCCGATCCGCGACCGGCCGCACCACGTGCCGAACAGGCCCGGAGGAAATCCCTTTACATAGTCATAAAACTAATAATTGCAGCCAAAACCGGCAAGGGAAAGGTCACAACAAAATTCGTAAGAAATTTGTATTTCAATTGGCAGAAGAGTTTGGGACCGAATATCAGAAGGAGAGACAGCTAAGCAAAGAATGTTCATCGAAAACAATAATAAACGCAGCTACAGATTCTTCTGGACGGAAATCTTGTCAAATAAGATATTGTAAAGTCAATAAGACTAATAAAATTTGTATAAAATGTAAAAAATACGTATGTGGAAAATGTGCAATACAAAATGCTGTAATTTGTAAAAAATGTACTGAAAATGCATAAAGGTAAACAAAACTTTCTAAATTGAAAAACGGGGAGCGGTTTTTTATTGTAGCACCGGAAAAATATTTTGTTTACTATCCAAATGGCTAAAATCTCTTTCTATATTAAGATACATATGTTTTTTTGAAGCGGTCATTTGACCGCTCACGGTAGGTTTAGGTATACATGAAATGTCGGTAGGTTTAGTGTTAAAGTTAGAATTAATTCCGAAACAATATCCCAATGTTGAATGTGTAGATGTGTTTTACAAAAAGTCATGCTAAAGCATCTTAGAAACGTGGACGCTCAAAGTTTTAAACCGAGTCCAAGTTCCTTTTACGATCATTTTCTACGAAATGGTAATAAATTAAGTGCCGACAATTTCTTAAAAATCGTGAAATTGTCTTTTCGTGAGCGATTGTATGCGGTTATAGTTAAACAAACGTTCCTTGAAAAAAGCTGTCTCGAGCCATTAAACAATCCCAACGAGCCACGATTCTTCCCGTTTTTTCCTCCACGATGCCAACCAGCTGTGACTAGATTTTACGCGACTGTCACGAGTCCTTGATGTCTTGCCCCAGCAAGGAGACAAACTCGTTGCCAGGGGACCAAGAAAGCTGCTGACACATTTCGGCGGATAATGTGGCTCGGTTTGAGTGACGCCCCCGTTAACGGAATGGTAAAGCATGGAAATAAGCAACTCCACAGCATCCGATACTTTAACCTGGCTTTAACATACCACTGTTATCGACTCGATACACCTTCATACAGCACAAAATACATTTTATCAGATCCTTTACCTTTTTCATGATGTTTCGCCGAAATACAGTGAATTCTTGCCACGAAATTAATTAAATGAGAAATGAAGTGGTAATTCCGAACGTTCCGTGAATACTACATTTCAAAGAAAAATTAATAAACACGCGAAGTGCATATTACATCCGCGTACCGAACATGCCTGTGGGGCTTATGGTTGCACAGTAAATTCTCTCGACTTGTCCCTCCGTTTATAAACAAAACTGGACAGTTTGGGAAGAGGAGATACAATTATTTGAGCCTCGCGGCTCGTTTTTTTATAGTTGCCGATTTTCAACAACTATAAACACGATCTGCGAGGCTCGCATAATCGTATCTCCTCTTCCTAAATTGTCCATTTTCGTTTACAAGCTGAGGGTCAATTGGAGAGACATTTAAATATCTTTGTTATCCTTGCTTGTATAAAAAAGAAATGTTAGCACAACATTATTTAGCTGAATGCTAAGAGTATTATCATTCATAATTTTTCATTTCAAGGTAATTTTTTTCAGGTACTGAAATTCCGTGATTTTATGTTTTCGATTTACGTAGACTTTTAAGAAACAATATTCTCACGTTTTCAGAACCTGTCAAATTTTCTCACAACTTGTTTGTGTTTTAATTAAATCAATTAATGAAAATTGAACATTTTCTGCATAAACTGCAATGTATAAAAGCCAAGTCAAAACAATTTTCATCATTTAATAATACTGGTAGATTGGAAATATTAAATTTCACTCGTTATAATTTCTCTCGTGTAATAACTACAATATATATGCATCCTCATTTTTCTGACATATATGTTTCATATGCTCCAATGTTCTACGAATGAGAGGTTTGATAAACTTGTACTGTAATAAAGTTATCTCGTGCATGTATTTAAACCCGATGAAACAATTGTTGAAACTACAACTATATCATTGTAATAGTATTTTGAATAATCGATGAATACATAGCTTTCGAACTGTATTTTGTCACCGATAGTAGTAATCAATAATCAATTACGGACACACATGTATTTCCTTCGTTAATGCATAAAGATAATATTCGGATGTAACTGCTGCTTGCTGAACATGATTCTCTTTGTTTCATTATTAATATTACCAATGCCCGGAAATTCTGTATATTTTCAGACGGAGATAAACAATGCACCTGTACTAGTATATTCTAGTCTCAAACAATTCGGACCACGATAACAACCATGTAATTCCATTCTCCCTGTTTACCGAACGTGTGGGCCAGCTGTTTTTATTGTTTACAATTTCTGCTTCGCAGTGTTATCCACTCGCGAGAAGTATACGCGGCGATGATTGAGTAACGGTTAACGAGGAAACAAATTTTTCTGGAATTTCGATTTACACGAACAGGGATTTACGCGAACTGGAAAGGTAGTGGAAACAATCACGTTCTACACCGCCGGTTAAAAAATTTCAATCTGTTCGTTATTAAAACTAAATGCACCTACAGCAGAGTATCTGCGTATGCTTGTTGATATATCGTTCGATTTTACAGGGGTTAATATAAAATATTTTCTAAGTTATTTTACAAAAGTAGATTGCTGTAATAAGGTTATTAACAATATGCTGCTGTGATGGAGCTGGATACAATGCAAGTACAATTAGATACGTAAAAGCAAGCCAAAGCTTCGTCGAATTGTAATCGAGAAATTGTTCGTATCAGGACACAATTCTACAGGATGCGGCCGTACAAGCGGACACGAAGTGGTTCCATATTAAAAACTAAGAACAAAATATGGAATAAAATGTTGTCATTTAAGGCTTAGTTTTCGAGAAAATCGAGTTTGAAGATCCGATGCGTACATAGCTGTCACGGCTAAGTTATAGGCTATAACTGAGCTATCCGGCTAAGCTCGGATCATACCAACGTATTCTCTGTTCGTGTATATCATCGTTCGAGAAACGAAAACTAACTGCTTAGGCACATAGCGTAACAGAAGAAATCTTAGATCATTGTTTACAAACACGATACGAGTTATACGTTGCTCCAAGAACCGTAACTTAGCCGTGACAGCATATCTACGCATCGGATCTTCAAACTCGAAAACTAAGCCTTAAATAAAAAAATTTTATTCCATATTTTGTTCTTAGTTTATCATAAGGAATCACCTATTGTCCGCTTGTACATGTTATCCGGCCGCACCCTGTATGAACACATCGGCTGTCACATCAGAATCTATTAAAGTCGCTCGAAATCAGAACTTACTTCATAATAGAAGAATAGAAAACACGAGATTTATTACAGTAATGTCTTTTGTAACCTTCTTGCACCTTATACATCAATAATAATAAACTAAATCCTTTACGAAGATGAACAAACTTCAAAGTCGATTATCTCGAAAACGAAGCCCAGAATAAAAAAATGTTATCCAAAATTTTTTCTCTATTTTTTCACCTAGAAACATTCCCTGCTCGGTTGTACTACGAATTTCGGCCCACTCTGTATATAGAGCGTCCTGGACCACCTGCCCACGCCTACTGAAATGGAAAAGCGTGATTTTTACTGAAAACTAGAAAAATTTTGATAACCAATTCGAGAACGCTCTATCGAATGCTGATAGTTTCAATTTTCGATAGTGACCGGAAATAGGATGTTTAAACTGTAAATTGGTTTCTTTAATGGTACCTGATATTTCTTTTTGCCAATTCGGATGGTACGCAAACACATATGAAAGTCTTGTCTCAAACATTTTTCTCGAAAATGCGTGGAACAATTACGGAATGGTTATTAAGATATCAATTTTGCTAAATATTCGATTCTAGTCTATTTATCTGGTCTATCATATCGCGTTCGCAGCTAAAGTACCATGCGTACGTAGCAAAGTACTACATGTACGTAGGCAACATGGTAAAAAGTATGAAAAAAGAGCAGGGCGGAGCACAAAACGTAAGTACTGCTGAAGACAATACAGTTCGTACCGTGCGTTCGCCATAAGAAGGCACGGCGTGTTTACATTTCCACTTCAGCTGTAGTCCGGTGTCCCTCCTCTGATCGCAAGTAGTAATCGGCTATCGACCGCAGACGGTGTCGAATATCAACACTACGTTCCGCCGTCGCGCCACTGAAACTATTCAATCCTTTCCGACCTAGATAAAACCTAGCACTCGGGCCCAGATCGTCCCGATTAACCGAGTACTTAGGCCCACATTAAGATAAAGTAACCCCAAAAGAAATAGAGGCAGTCTTCTACCAAACCTCACGGCGTTCGTTACTCTACACCCGACCTCTATGAATATCCTACGAAACTCTATTCAAGGATAGCTAGTCTACGGGGGCTATACCCTGACTTAATATTATTGCGTATGAGGGATACTTTCATCGTCGTCACTCAGCCCCGTGACGCGTGTAATCCGCGACATAGCATGCCGTAAATAAGAGGTTGACCATGTGCAAGCGATTTGAAGCTCCTGGATATCGACGCATGTACTCGTTCGGTTTCGATCTACAATGTGCCGAACTGTTACGCGGCAGTTAATAAAGCGAAACCAAAAGCAAAACGTTGGAGCCGCGTGTAACAGAAGCCGGCTCGATACTCATCAAAATGACTCGACACCAGCGGATCAGTGACGGATAGTTGCAACGTTTGAAGGTCTGCCTGTCGGTGGAAAAGCGGCACTGCTGAATTGTCACGCGCCGCGATGCCTACGGGGATGTCAATATTTCCATATCGAATCTCTCCGTCCGAAACGTATCGGGTGCATCGTGGACACGATATTGGTGCATCGCGTGTCGAAGATTGCTTCTTTCTCGGAGAAATGCACGCCGCATGCAACGTGGATCGCGTGGCATCGACGTTCGGTTGGGATGATGGGGGTGGGGTGAAGAGAAGAGGATGATGTTTCGCGTCGCAACGTTTTTTCCTCTGGCGAACGCGCGAGAGGGGATCGTCGACGGGCCGGCGGCGACGAAAAGAAAAAAGAACAAGGAAAAAAAGAAAACGGGAAAAAGGAAAAACGTTACGTATCGCCGCGAATTGCTTCGTGTTTCTCGGTTTTTTTTCTCTCGCAATCAAGCCGCTCCAGTTTTCGACGGCAGAGCTTCTGCCTTTCTTCCGTAACACTCGACCGACAATCTATATCGAGGAAAACTGTTCGCGGCTGCTTTTTCGCAGACGTAGGCTGTCTATCGTTGTTCACGCCGAATGCTTCCACGATTACTCACGCCCCCCTCCATCGTCGGTATTCTTTTTCGGCGACGTCGATACCGGTTGGGAGTTGGGTGTCTATTGAATAGGTGGGAGTCATCTGTTTAGCCGGTTTTGGCGGGTGCAATCGTGATCCTTAAATATGAGAAGTGAACGTGTCAAGAAACGGATAGTCTAGAGGTGTGGTCGGTACTAAACGGTTCTTGGAGGATCCCTATCGTGTTTTGCTTTGTATCTTCTTGCAGTTGAATTTCTTAGCTTTGGAGTGATACACTTCTATTTGTAGGCGTTAGTAACACCGTGGGGCGACCTAAAGTAAAGTCCAAATTGTTGAGATATTATTTAATGTTTCTTAAAAGTTGTGGTTCCATTATATTTAGGATATCTTGACATATTATTCACCGGCAATCTAGAAGAGCAATCTAAAAGAATCTACGAATCACAGCTAATGATTCAGGGAACACAGTGTCTGTAATAAAATCGAATGTCTTTATTATCGGAGCTTATACGTAAGTGTCCAGTAAGTAATGCGTTAAAAATTATAATTCCATGACTCGGTTTTCTGAAAGTAAGATGACCAAACTTTCTACTTTCAATCAGGACATGTTTCGCTGTAACTGCGATAAAAGCGACGGTAAAAGCTGGTAATCTATTAGGTTGTCCCAAGAGTTTGTTTCGTTTCCGACTGATGCGTGCAATTCGGATTTATTGTTTTAATCAAGTAAATGGTGCGATTGAATAAACGAAACCTTAACTTCTCGACGTACGATTCAATTCTCATGTTTCGGATGAAAACATACTATTCAATTTGAATTTCAAGTTCATACATGCAATAGTGGAAAATAAAGTTGGGTGCTTTAAGATCAATGTAATAGTAAAATTACTAATAATTAATTTATAACGAGAGACTACAAGTAAGTTGTCAATGTCAAAACAGTACATAGTACACAGCAAAGAAATTATCGCATTGTTTGCGTATGCTGACACGTAACAATTTCTGTACCACATCAGTCATACATGACTGACACAACTTTTTCTATCAGATTTCACTTTGTTAGAATCTAGATAACATAATTTCAGAAGCAATTGATAGTAAGTCCTGTCTTTCCTGCTCTTAAATTATAAAAAATTTACTTTATGATTTCTTCTTCCAGCAATGCTTCTTAAAAGGTTAGAAACAATTCGTGTGATGCAGTTATAGGTTAGCTTCGGTCTCGTCGTCGTCGTTGTGATCGTTTATCGCAGCGAATCCAACATAAACGAAACCTTACTCGTATTTTTACAGAATAAATCCAGGGATGCTCGAAAATAACGACGAGATCTCCACCGCAGGCAAAAACTAATCGACCTGTAATTCACGAGTTTCCGTGGTGTTTACACGATAAAAACCTCACGTCTGCGCGGGAAATATTTGCTTCCGACGAATATCGCAGTTCCATAAATATCAGAATTATCTACCGTGCTGCTAACCATTATTTTTCAACCGGTATTTCCAATCAGTTGAAACGGTGGTTCATTTCATAAAATCGTTTTTATGTTCGCGATAAAGGTATTCCCTTGAAACACTACTGCAGGCTTTCCGCGATCTGAGTTTATCGTATCAACAACGCATCGCGTTATTTTCTGTAAATAAGTTTTATTAATTATACTCGATCGTGTGCGACCATATTAAACGAGTTAGTCGGAACCGTTTGGCACGTGCATGTGTATTTTATAACCGATAACTATACTATCGACGGCCTCCGGTAATTAATTCAACCGCAATTCGATTTCATGCATTTCTTTGACGCGGATTAATGAATGCGAATTTATTTTCGTATTATATGCTTCATAAAGAATATCGGTTATTGCAAAAATAATTCCACCAATTAAATTTCTTGCTGTCAATAATCATAAATAACATCAGTAACATTAAATGAAGAAATATATAGCAATATTTTAATTTATTTAATTGGAGTACACGACCAATGGTAGCATAGGAACATGTATGTTCAAGAAAATAATAAGCTTTATTCACAATTTAAACACAATTTTGTTGTGCTAAGTTAACAAATGTGCATTCTTAGATTTACTAGAAAGTAATGTCGATTTCTGAAAGTTACGTATGCTAAGCAAATGTAAATGTGCAAGTATGCTAATGAGTAAACAAGCTGATTGACTTGTATTTGTAACATTCTATTTTGTTACAGCAACGGAAGTGTTCACACCCGCACTCGCTCAGGTGACATTGTTGTAACAATGAATTTCATCAACATCCTAATTCGTATCGAATTAGGCGTGCGTTATTGCTGAAATATAGAATAAATTTTTTGATTACAAGAAAATTATTGTATACGTAGGACAGCATCAGAACAATCAGTCTATTAACGTATCTCGCGGGAACAAATGTCATCCCCACCTCCCCGCGATTCGCATAAATTATCCTCACTGTCACCCGATCAGCAGGAAACGAGGTCTCGCTTATTCGCACCGATATTCGGGCCCATTGTTCATAAAAGCCCGAGTGCTTATATCGATTGTCAGTGTCTTGGATCAGCGCCAAATCGTTCGCCTCTCCCGGGAAACTACTAGAACAACCTTCATCCCCGAACCTTTGCCCCCTCTCTTGCTCTACGCAGTTACCGATTCTCCCTTATCGCGTCCACCTTTATCCCATGGAACTAGGGGCAAAATAAGTATTCTGTTTTTTTACTCTTCCGTCGTTTTTCCTATTCTCGAACTGACTGGATTCGTTTTCATGAGGCAAATTACGTAGGAGATATAGGAAATAGTTCACTAATTTTTATCGTGCCTTCACTTTTTGCTATCGCACACCAAAGTTCTGAAACGCTTTAGTTGAGCCTCGGTTGTAGTTCTCGTTAAATTTAAATCCTTTTCATCCTTCAATAATTTTCTTACACACTTAGACCTTTTATTTACAAAGGCCTTTTTTTTAAGCGCGTTCTTTGCGTTGCTGTAATGTCACCATTCCTTAATAGGTTCCATGTCGCACTGTGTTTACTCGTTTCTTCACCCTGGCGATTTGATATTTTACTAAAACTTGATATACAGAGTGCGGCCGAATAACATGTACAAGCGGACACAAGATGGTTCCTTATGAAAAACTAAAAACAAAATATGGAATAAAATTTATTCATTTAAGGCTTAGTTTTCGAGAAAATCGATTTTGAAGATCCGATGCGTAGATATGCTGTCACGGCTAAGTTACGGTTCTTGGAGCAACGTATAACTCCATCGTGTTTGTAAACAATGATCTGAGATTTCTTCTGTTACGCTATGTGCCTAAGCAGTTAGTTTTCGTTTCTCGAACGATGATGTACACGAACAGGGAATACGTTGGTATGATCCGAGCTTAGCCGGATAGCTCAGTTATAGCCTATAACTTAGCCGTGAGAGCATACGTACGCATCGGATCTTCGAACTCGATTTTCTCGAAAACTAAGCCTTAAATGACAAAATTTTATTTCATATTTTGTTCTTAGTTTTTCATAAGGAACCACCTCGTGTCCGCTTGTACATGTTATTCGGCCGCACCCTGTATATTATATGTACTCATTAGTTATCGCACATATTACAATGAAACAAACTTATTACGATCCATTCTTGTGGTGGAAATTAATTCTGTAGTTCTAAATTTGTTATAACTTATTTTTTTAGCGCATTAAATAAGCATGTAAGCATGTACCGTCGGTAGAACACATGGCATGGAACGTGATGCTAAAAGTATACTTCCACGAGGTCCCACGAGAGGCACCAATATTTCTATCGATGTTCATCGATATATTACATTTTTAAATTATATCTAAGCATTATGTTACTACGGTAATGTTATTGTAGAGGGTACCACACACGCGCATACACAATAGACATTCTCGCCGATAGTACGAAAGTTTCACTAGAGCACCTAGCGGACTATATCGGAATTAAAGCTTTCAGATCATGGCTATATACAGGAGTAGAGATGAAGTTAGTCCTTCTCGCAGCGTGCGTAAGACCAATGCAATTACCGATAACGTGATTACTTTCATGGAATATTGAGTGTAGACAATTCGTATTTCGAATGTCTGTGATGCTTGAATGACTGTGTTGTCAAACTAGTATGGATCTTGTCAACTTCGAACAAGATGCTTGCGACAAGAGGGCAATAGCATAGAAGGAGCCATGAAATTTCATTAAACGGTCAATAAAAGCCTATACACAATTTCCTATTTGGTAGAAATGTTTCAGCTCGTGAGATACTCGATAGTACGAAGCGAGCAAAGACGAATAGAAACTCTTCGGAGTTCGTTTCGACCCCTTCCAAGAAATTCTCTGATCGCATCTTATCGAAGTTTGATTTACACGAAACTGCAGGATCGAACAGCGGTAAGGCTTTATATTTTATATCGTTGCTCGTAATGCGGCCCGTAAAACCGTTCGACGTATTGAAACTTTATGCTCGACAGTTTACGATGTAACGTGAGAACTGTCGGAGGGGCGCGCAATAAAACCATGCGAATCGTCGAAATAAATTGCGAGCTACCAGTACCGGCGAAAATTCGAAACCTTCTAACCATGATGCCGGACGTTCTGTTGTGTCACAGAACCGACACACTTCGGGATACTTGCTCCCGTTTCCTGGGGGTGATCGCCGGGTAACGCTTTTTCGTGGAACATTCGTAACGTCGTTGTGTTTTAGATCAATGCCCGACTTCCGCAAGAAGACGCAGCTATTGGGTTTATATTAGATCTCGAAATTTTATATTTATCCCTTTAATAATTTCGAACTCATAAGAATAAAACCTTGTCAATTGTGGAAAACTTTGGCAAGTCACTTTGATGCATCATGTATTATTTTTTAATATAAATTCAGAACAGTAATTCTTTATTCATGGTGTCTATCCATTATCGATAAATACTATTAATTTAAAAACAATTTGTACGCGATACGAAATAGGTTTCTCAAGGTATCAATAAGAAAAAAGTAATTTTTTCGGTAAGAATGGTAACTAAAGTTCTAATGACGTTATTTATAAAATTTTAAGACAAATTTCTCCTATTTAATTGTGTTCAGGTAATGTAATGGACGTTTAGCAAGCAATATATGTATTATACATTCGATGAACGTCGAATTCCCTGACCCAAAACACTGTTCCTCTGCGACGCGGTTCATGAAGGTCGTTTTATACCCGAGAAGGTAGCACCGCTTTCTCTTTATTCTGTCATTAGCAGGGTCGTTAATTAAACTGACAAAAACGAAGCCCTCTGGCTCACCGGGTTTGTCTACGAGGCGCTGGAAAAACTGACATTCGGGGTGTAAGCTCGCCCGATGGGATAGTTTGCAAGTTATTGGTCCCTCCGCCAGATTCGAATCGATTTTTTGTCTATCCCTTCCTTTTACTTTGTTTTCGTTGATTTATTTACTTTGCTTTATAAAATTTACAACTATAAATTTACGACAAACTGTAATCAACAAAGTATTTTTCTGACGTATTTCTGAATAATCAAAGTAACTTGTGTTTAATTTTAGAAAAGAACTATAAAAAGAATGAATTTAACTTTTCAGTGCTCGGATGGGGGGGAAATCTTCCTCTATTGTTTACATTTTTATTAACAGAGATCCTTTTTGTTTGTAATAAAGGTGTCGCTTCGATACTTAAAACCACAACCAACCAAGAAGAAAGATCTTCTTCAGAAGGTTCAACAAAGTTGCACGGAAATAAAACAATAACAACGTTCTTTGTGTATCGAACGAGCCCTGAGCATTCACTAGAGAGTTAATAATTGCTGTAAAACCTCATTTACAGTTTAAAAATACCGGAATAAAATGTATAACGGCGATTATTTCGAATCCCACTGAACACCGCTAAATGAAATCAATATGTCAAAAGTATGGGTTTAAAGTAATCCAATATTGTGATTCAGACAGGAAGATTTTTAATTACAATGTATAATGAAATTCACATTGAAGACAGTTTTTTCGAGAGCATCAAGTTGAAGTGACTAACGATGTCTATCTCTTCGGTTGGCTCCATTTCAAGGACGAGACGTTCCCCTTTCCACCGGATTCGTCGTTAAGGCGCATCCAGATTAATTAACCGCAGCTTATGGCGACACGTTCATTCTTCTTCAAGAGCTTTGGCTCAGCCCCGATCTTAGGATGACGTCCCGATTTGCCGAGGACTCGTTTTGCAACCGTCTTGCAACTAGTATATTGGAGCTGGTTACTATGACGTGACCAATTGTTGTGCCTTTGGTTTGTTTTCGGTTATAATTGACGTCATATCGAGCAAATAAGACATTATTAATATAAAATTAATTACGCCCGAAAACAAACCGAAGTCACAGCAATTGGTCACCCCACAGTAACCAGTTCCCCTATCCTATCGATCGCTGAAAAGTGAAGAAGTCGAATGTTCGAGAGTTCCTTGGACAGTTCATCGTGATTAGGTTCTCTATCGAAAGTGAAACAAATGGGACTTGGGCAACTTTTTTTATGTAGAACTTTATGAAGTCGTTTCATTCGGTGAAAGTTTTCTCTTCAAGAATTTCAAAAGATTGACGATGGATCGTCCTCTTTGGCGAAGGAATCATTGCCGGGATAGTAACACGAATCACTCTGGTCATACAGTTTTGGCACTAACATTCGCGAAATATTTCTCATAGAATTGTCTCTCCTTGATGAAAGAAATATCGACCTTCTGTGATCTTCTTATTACAAGAAAATTGCTTAATTAATTAGAATGAAACTTCGCACATGTTTTTATTATATGTATACTATACTTCCATTGAGTTACACAAATTTTTTCACTTTGACTTACTGCGTGAAGAACAATCATTATTCAGTCATGGATAGTTGTAAGAAACGAAGGTAACAAAATTTTCAATATTTTCCATTTGACATCATCCTGAAATTATCCCTCAAATATTTTACAAAATATTCATGTTGTTGTAATTAATTTTTGTGTACTAAGTCTGACCTGATTGACCTGTCAACTTGAATAGTGTTAACCTGATACAATTGACACAGTAAATAATTGTATATAATATTTAATATAACGGAATTAATACACGTACCGGAATATTGATTAATACCGAACGAAAAAAACAGCCATTTTACAAAAGAATAATAACATCATCCAGAAATTACACCTAAAATATTTTATAAAATATTCGAGTTGATCCAATTAAAATCGACATTGCCAACTAGGATCCGATCAATTTCTCAATCAATAACCACATTTTCCAATTCAATTATTATTGTACAATAAATCACACGATTATCTACAAAATAGATTACAACGTAAATTTTTTACGCTGCTTGTTTTATGAAAATTTTATGAAAATGTTCAAATATTTTGCATATATCCTATAGTACCTTTGAAACTATTACAATATGCGTTATTACGATAAGCGCAAGTATATGAAACAGAGTTTTTGCTCTGCTATAACAATAATTTTATAATTCCCTGAATTTCTGAATAACCATTTCAACGACGATGACTACCAAAAGAAAAAATCTCGAATTAAGTAATTTAATTGGTTAAATATTACAGAAACGAAACAAATTTATCAACTTATCCACCGTCGCCAGCAATTTCATGCTTTCAAACTTTCTAAAATATTACATATAGGAAATATACATATAATTCCAGGCGTCCCCTTGTTGCGTTCGAATTTTTATAAAAATAAAATTAGTCGACTTCCGTGCCCAGTTTTCGAAATATATCAAAGAAAATTAGAAAAAATTGAACGTTAACTGTCGCAGGATGGACCGTCGACGATGTACGCGGCGTGAACGGGAAGTCACGAGAATTCAGCCTGGCGTACACGATCTGTTAACGAAAATCCCTGTTTTCCGGACTGCGCAGCTCTTCGGTATCCCAGTGGCGCTTGCGTCGATTCGGACGAAACTACGTACGGGCTTGTGTTAACCCAGTTAAGTTGCAAGGTATGATGTACGGCCACGAATTGCGACCATCCGAATTTAACAAGCTCGACAGACGGCAGTGCCACTTCCTCTCGGCCGATGGCACTGGGCTAATGCCGAGGATACATCTTGATATCATGCAATTCTACTCTACGATCGTTTACTTTATGAGTCACCGTTCCGTTCGGATAAATGCTGTAATGCTTGCCCCTCTGTTGACAACCCCCGGCGTCCGAAGCAATTTATCTCCGTGAAGGTGTTTTCTGTTTGGCGATGTACTTCGCGACAGAAACAAAAGGTGAGCGTGATTCACTGGTTTGACTTTGCCCGGATTGAACGCGGAAAGATGGATGTATCGTGTAGAAATGTTTCACATCGTATCTCCTGCGAATATATCCACATATAATGCACAATTTCATTTCATCGGGACCGTTTTACGACTCATAAAAACATTGATTTATTATTAATCTGTTTTGTCAATTCGATCTCGTTGTTTCGAATGCACCGGGATTTATCCGTTGAGGCTCCTAACGCGACGGCTTCAAATAACTGGTAAATCATTAACTGCGCAGAGAATCATTTCGAAGAAAAATTGCGTGACATCGAAGAGATCACGAGATGCAACAATTGGGTACCTCTGCTTTCGAAAATGGATGTTCATAACTTTTCCGAGCCTAAGAAGAAATTGTAGAATATTGTGTCCAAGATGAATATGTAGTTTCCGAGGTTTCGATGTATTTCAAGCTATATTATACAGTTGAAGCTGCAATACTTGTTAATAAATACTGTCTCAGTGGCAATGAAGCTGCGTGATACAGCAGTGTCAACGCAAGATAGCCATACGTGTTAATAAATGTACTGTTCTTAGCTAGTTTTCATCGCACGCGCCATGAACGATTACTGCTGTATTGTAACACCTTTCACGGTTACTGAACACTTTCAAATTAACACGTTCTTCGTGCACATCGTTTACTGGATTAGATTTGTAATATATCTTAATAAGTAGATGAGTAACAATTTTCAGGGAAATGCTTACATCAGTTTCGTTCACCTCTCAATGTTAGTGAAAGTATGTTACACCGTGATTCGGATAATAGAAGTTCGGTTATAAATTCGTATATCTGACACTGACCGAGTACCAACTTGTTCGTATAAATGGGATCCTGCTGTATTCGAATGAAATTTCTACAAGATTTAGATCTTCTAATATAGAATTTATTGAGCCGACATCTGCAGAGAAGGTGTCATGACCATTTTCTCTCTTATTGCACGTATTCTCTCAGTCTGTCTCTGCTTCTGGATTTTCGAAATATGTCAGATGAATCGAAGTCTGCGCAAACATACACTTGGGAAAATGATATATCCAACTATTTTATCATTTCCGAATGCATACATATAAAGGAATCAATGAATTTGTACACCCTGTATATTGTATGTCCATTCTGTATGCAAACATACTGGAAATCACTTCGTGAAACATACGTTACAAGGGTTACCTTGAAATTACCGATAATTATTTCACCGACAATGTTTCCATCGACTCTATCTCAGCGACACCGCATTTCACGGACACGTTGAAATTACTAACAAATGTTTACATCGATTCTCGTTTCACCGACAAATGTTATTATCGACACTTCGTATAAGATTTATGATTATTTATATTAATACTTTATTAATCTACAGTTTTATCAATTGTCATAAATTAAACGTCGATTTTAACAAAGATAAAGCAACTAAAGCTGACACTTTTACATACAAAATATATGTTTTTTAACGTTAAATAGTTGATTATTATAAATTATATATTAGTTATACTTGTGGAAAAGAACGATTAACTATTTTATTGGTTATAAATGGAATTATAGAGACACTTCTTCTTCCTTTCCTTAATCTCTTCTTCTTCTTTTTCAAGACGGTTCACTGTTTCATGGCTGTTCTAATATATTGTCGGTAACGGCTAGATATCTTATACACGAATTGTTGATAGTAACATTTGTCGGTGAAACGAGAATCGATGTAAACATTTGTCGGTGATTTCAACGTGTCGGTATATAAACAATGTCGGTGAAATACGGTATCGCTAAAATCGTGTCGACGAAAACATTGCCGGTGAAATAATTGTTGGCGATTTCAAGGTGACTCGCATCACAAACATTAGTAACAAATATACATATAGGCAGAGACCGAAGTCGGTTCTACTAAATGGGAACACATTTCAGATATTCGCCCGTCGTATTAATTACTAATGAGATGCTGATGAAAGAAAAAGTGTTTAGTGGCATTCTTAGTTGTAAAATTGATAAAACTATTTCATATGAGAATTTCTTAATAACGGTAAATGATTCAAAATCTGAAAGTTGAAGTATGGTTTTGAAATTGTTAAGTTTGAAATTGTTTATTTATGGCTTAAAAACGTATTTACACCATTACTACTATTTTTGTTCATTTTTGGTAACGTGTGCATTTGTATTTTCGTTTCCATGTACATTTTTTTCTGAAATGCTGGCAGACAATGAACCACGAATGTTCTTTTCAGTCTATTCAAGTATTATACATCGTAGTGTGCAATAGGATAATCCAAATTTGCGATTAATACGTTTGTTAAACTGGTAAAATATATAGAATATTAAATCAAAGTGTTCTCAGTTCCAAAGCAGCCAACTATAAATATGTAATATATAGATGTCGAATTTTCTCCGCACCCTGTATATCTTGGAAAGCTATAATGTTTTGCGAGACTGTACGTTTTACGTAGAAGTAACGAATATACAGGGCGGACTATTGTTTCACGCGGGTCTGTACGTAACTAACTTGCAAATGACTTTCCTCTTCGTAATGATACAGTACAGTTTTGAAAGTGGCATTTGATATCCCGAACCGTGCATCCTACTTATGCAAGAATCATTGCTTGTCACACTAAGCCGATGACGTTTCTCTGATCGTAAATTCCAAAAACAACATGCCTAGTCGGTGCAGGACAGAAGGAATGCCGAGACCGACCACGGTCGATCGATTACCGCCGAACGTTCAACAAAACGCGAACCCCCTCGGACGCGGTCGATTACGCAAATACAACCTTACTGCTGCTTTTAAATACGGCTACGACTGGTACGCGCTGCGGTGAGAACCATAATGGCGGATAGTTGTGGGAATCGGTCGGGCGTGTCGACCGCTGCACCTTCGTTGCAAGGTTACGCAGACCCAATAACAGGCCGGATCCCGCCGGCTAGAAAACTGCGGCGTGGGTGGAAAGACCGATACTATCGGGCCAGGTATCGAGTTTCCCGGAAGTCGTATCGATTTTCGACGGTTCGTGAAACGACGCCGACGCGGACCAATAGATGCTGTAACAAAGACGCTTTCGATCGAACGAATGTAAAACATGTTCGCTGTGGATCAATTAAAAACATGTACAAGCACTCACGGTAAATTACGGACACTAAATTTCCAATTTCGAATAATTCAGTATCATCTGTATCATTTCGAATAATTCAGTCATCGGGCGGTTTTTAATCATTTTTAAAAATATATGAACCATAAAAGCAGGCTTACGGTTCAGTGTCGACGGACAACGTTGTTACCGAACGAAAAATGCCTAGCCAAGTTGATAGGGTTTGTAAAGAATAGGGTAAAAAATTATTTTAAAAACGTACAACCATGTGTAAATTAGCAATAAATTGTCATTGGCATTTTTCGTAATTGAGAAATGAAACTCACTCGTCTTACGTAAATTGTAGAAAGTAGTTAACTGATGTTTCTACACATTGATATAATGAAAACTGGTTGTAAAGTTATGATAACGCGACGATAGGTGACCAGAAACTGACTAATTATTCTGGAAGTTCCTGACTGGAAATGAAGTGGATACGAAAAGTGTTTGAACATTTGTTCAATGTTCCAAAGGTTATCGACATTTAAACTATTACAATTTCATGGAGAAGGATAGTGCAACAGTAAACTTGGACTTATTCTAAAGAATAAGAAAAAGAATTTTGAACGAAAAGTATACCACTTGTACTGCTTGTACTACTTGACGCTAATTACAAAACTTGTAGTACTTTATAGAACTTGTTTGCTATTTTTGTTCCATAAAACGTTGGAGAAAAGCGTTTGTTGTAATAGTTTCAGTTGATTCAAAATTTTTAAAATACTTCTAAAGATGTTTCAATTTTTAGTGTTTTCGAAGAAATTCTGTTTTTAGTTTTCCACCCGTTGTACTATGAAAAATCATGGTACAAGAACATATAATATTAACGAAATAATTATAGTTTAAGTATTACCAAATTTTTGAAATCGTAAAAGTGTCGTTACTTTTTAATAATCAACAGTGGCGAGTGGAGAAAAACGACTATTTTCGTTAATTCTTTGACGATATTATCAAAAGTATCGGCGATTCTTGCCAATGTACGTGCCTCTTTGAAATTTACAAATTCGTGTATGCCAACCGATATATGTCGAAATATTCGGATAAAATATGTGAAATATGAAAGTATGATAGATGTGCGCAGAGGCAGAAATATTAGAGGATATGCAAATGATATGATGATGTAGAATGCGGTTCAGTATCTATTATCATTTGACCGCGGATCCTTGTGCAAAATAAAAATTTGTTGCGACAGTAACAAGAAACAGAAGCTAAATAAAAATTTATTTCGTTTCTTAAGTGTTTTAATGAATTGAAAATAATATTATAACAATCTTAAATTTCTTTAATATTTATAATATTTTGTGTTTCATCCATCCATTTTTATCGTAAATGCATAAAATTCACAGTCTAATTATCATTTTGATTACCTCCAAAAATGCAACAACTAAGAGAATACAGAGGTTTTATAAATGATTTATCGATATTCGGTTATGGATGTTTAAGCAAATGCAGATTTTTATGAAAAGCAGAGAGGAGGATGGAACGGAGATAGAAATAATTTTGTTACTGGAGAACGATAATAAATATTTTTTACTGTGCATAAATTGCATATTACATGTACTGCACGTTGCATATTCTTTGCATATATTATTTTTATTCCTGCATATTTCACGTACGCGAACGTTTCACTGGTTCTCCGGTTTGAAATCAAAGCGTACGCATTTTTATGCAAAATGAAAGCTGTCTGTATTAATTACAAAGTAGGAATTGCATAGACAACTATTTCTCCTCCAAATTATTTTGATGATTTTTTAAAGTAAGACAACTGTATTTTTAAATTCTTTAGACGTTTCACATTCTTATTTGCGTTACTAGCTACATGCAGTATTGACATCATGTAATGTATATTGTTTTTGGAACAATTAAAGTGCATTCGTTTCAAGATGCAGGTACGACGCCGGTTCGCCTGCCGCATTTAAAGATTCCTAATTTTCTGAACACACGTCAATTAGTGCAACTTCAGGTTGACAGACATCATTTGGGGTTTGAACATTGGCGGAACTACGCTTCGAGAAGCGTTTGCCATCGATTTTCCTTAAAAACTAGCTAACATATAATTGCAATTTAGGAAGTACATTCTATTTATTGTTCGTATCTTTCAATTCAAAATATATACAAACATTATACAAATATATATTTCATAGTCCCTAGTTATGTTGAATGCATATTTCATCACCATTGTGCAGTTTCAGATTCGAGTTTATCGTTTCCAGAGAAGCTACCATTACGTGGAAAATTATTTGGGCGCAGGTATAATAAAGGTAGTTTGGCAAGCGTATGCGGTTAAAATAATTACTTCGTAATTTCATATTTCATACAGCTACAGTCAATTATTTTCCGACCAGAGACAAATTGGACGCTGTAAAATATTTATAAATGTTAAATTAATGCATTTTTAATTAAGGATATAAAGAGATATAGATATGAAAATCATATGCGACATGCACGAGATGCAGAATATAAATATGCGATTGAAACAGATCGAAGACGAAACAAATCTCTCTCTAAATTCCTACGCACCGTTCATTTGCTAAACATTAATTCTGGAAATGCGTGCACGGAAGATTTCATCGTGTATCTCTTCGCGCGAACGATGAGAACTTGTCGACTCATCGATCTCCGTTCGCCGCGAAGAAAGTGAAAGTGCCTTGCCAGTGGCGACCAATTAGGACTAATTTGTATGGTGTATCGCGGCCGCGATGGAAATCGATGCAAAATATGACAGCACGCAATGCGATACCAAGATCAAGTTTCGAGGAAAACGGCGAACAGTTTTGACCAACCATGAAATCGTGCGAATAGTTGCGTTACCGCTGAGCTCCTCCATAATTAGAAAATTATCTCGAATAAACAGAGTTCTCCGGCAGCATAATCGCTTCATTAATGGTAGCTTAAGGTTCCCAGACTAGGATTTTATCGCGGGATCTCGATCCACGCGCAGTCAATCATTAGAAACACACACAGTTATACACGTTTTGCATTATATAACCATTAAACGGATTGTTTCCGCAGTGTGTCGCGAGTCGAGTTTCTGTGTTAGACGAAACGTCGATTTTGATTCGGGCAACTATCGATAGCGGATGAAATCGAGCCGAAAGCCTATAGAGTCTACGGTTAGAACGAGACATTGATGACGCCGGGGACCGTGCTATGACTTCTTCACGGCTCTGGTTGATGTCAGTTTAGAAAATTACCGGAAAGCTCGAGTCGCTTTCGCTGAATCATCGAAACCGTTTCCGCCTCCAATAGGCTCGCCTATAAAATTCTCGTTTCGGCGAGACAATGGCTCGTCAAACTGAAAATGCCGTCGAGATATCTTGCGCTTCAAGAAATATTTCTCGCTATTCAACGACAGCTCTTTGTTCTAGCTGCAACTTCTCTACAATAGATTTACTTCGTTTACTCTTTTCGCTGTTTAAAAAATGTTTGAAAGAACATTCGTAGCAATTCACGCTTTACTTACCCAGAAACCTATGAATAGAGTTCTTCAATCCTTATAGTATCGAACAACGATGTCGGATACACTTGAGAAAATACCGTCTTCCTAATATTTTTAATAAATAGCAGACTTATTTAGTAATTTGTGTTCCTTCTTAAATTTTCTAAATACCCGATTTCACAAAATTAGTATAATCTCTTTCTGAAACTCCACCAAACCATATCAAGCGGGTTTGGTATTTTTCGCTCTGGTGCACATAACTCTCTTGTTGAATTATGAATTAAGTTGCTGCAATTTTCGAAGCATTTCAGGCAACTCT
>CM052148.1:7852180-7930678 GCA_028455555.1 Augochlorella aurata
CAGAAGAATTTGAGAATATATTTATGTTATTAAGGATTTATTAAAATTATTGATAAAGGGAAGATGTTTTCATCTGACTCCTGTTTCTTACAATTACATACAGTGGCTCCCGTTAATATTCGGACACTTTTCAAAGTACAACTTTTTCAGAACTGAACTAAACGATTTGAACTTTTTTTTAGATAATAGAGGGACCAGTTTACTAGATCATAACTAGAATGCTTTTTTAGAATTTTATTATTGTTTAGAACGACAAACGAAAATAAAAAGCACTTGTGTTTTAGCTTTTTTATCTGAGCCTATAACGAAAATTTAAAAAATGCGTTTTGTAGATCACGGTAAGTTATATGCATGCTAAAAATTTCATCGAAATCGTTTAACGTGTATTCAAGTTACAAGCGTTAAAAGATTTTGAAAATTGCAGATTCCTCACACTCATTCGACGAAAGTATTAAAAATCGGGACAAAGCTGTGATTTTTGTAATCTGAGAAACTATTTGTCCATTATTTTTCATTATTGAGATATTTTAGTACATTGACTTATCTGTGCTTTCACAAGTTCAGGTAAAGTCCTAAATGCAAAGAAGTCGGTACAGCTGCCAATAAATCTCCATTATGCAGCGTAATACTGCTTCAAATTAATAAGCCTCCAATTTCATGATATGAAGCAAATGCTTTGTAAACGCTAATGTGACAGAAATTATATTGGCAACTATAATCTATAATGAACAATATCAATGCATTAAAGCAATAAGCTACACAAACAGTGATCCTAATTAAGTTTTATAATTATAAATACTGCACGTAAATTAATTTTCAATATTCGCCTTTCATTCGTTGTTTCAGTAGAATATTTCCTCGTTATAATGAAATATATGCATGAGTAAGCATAATAAACAGGAAACAAAAGGAAATATTAGGGTTCTGTTTTATTTTCTACGTCTTTTATCCTTTGACGAAGTTCACATTAATTCAACGATTATATATTAACTACGGCAGTCTAAAGTCTTTTATACCTTCCTACTATTGTTCTCGTTATTCTTTCTCACAAGTCTACAATCCTACGAAACGGTATACACTTATTGAAAAATTTCTAACTGCAGGGAATCAACTATTTACTCGTTGATTGCGTCTCCTGTAGAAGTTAAGAGAAGAAAATATTCATTATCGAATAACGTGACCAAATTAAGTCGTCCATAATTTGTTGATCACGATTATAAAATCTTGTAAAATGTAACGCAACGTTACTGCAAGATTTCTAATTGCGAAGAGTTAATTGTAGAGTTTACTGATTCCAGAACAAATTAAAGAAAATGTTCGAAGTGATCCATATGGTGCGATCCAATCGAGTAGTGCAAATTCTAGGAATCGTTTCTCAGACGGAAATAATGCGCAGAACAGCCGCGGAAGCTTGTTCCCGGATAAGTCGGTCTGAGCCTCCAAAGATGATTTCGGGATACGTCGAAGAAAAGGAATAAAGGAAACGGGGAGAGAAAGCTTTCTGGAAGCGTAAGAAAGGGTTGGCACGGAAGTCGGATAAAGAAAGTGGCGAATCCGAAGACACGGCGGCCACAAAGGGACCCGACGGTGGAAATTGTTAAAATCCGGTGGGCAATCCAGCAAGTTAATCCGTTACGTTAGGCCAACAAGGCGTCTTATTCTCCTTCCTTCGAAAAGCAATTACTTATCGCGATTTCCTTCTAATAGCACCTACATCGTTCAAGACAAAAACATAGGGTGTTAAAGTCTCACAAAATGCACTTGATTAGACAAGATCTACGGCGAAAGTATCCCAACTTTTTAAAAGTATTATACCATTTCCAATTTTCCAAGATTCTTGGAGAAACAATAGTTCAGTAACGATACAATAATTTGCATGGCCACTCAATGGTTTCACTTCAACAGTTTAAAACTACGAAACAAAATCGAATACAACACAGATGATTCAGTCTTCAAACACATGGCGAATTCAACCATGCACACAATTTTATGTATACTTATATTCTTTCCTATTTGTAGATATGTTTGAATTAATAGCAATTTTGAGTTAAAATAAATGATGAATTGTGGAATTCGAGACACCCTCAACAGTTGTTTTACTATCAGAATTACTAATATCAATAACAGTTAACCGTAAATTCAAAATTTAATCAATTGGAAAATTAACAAATCATACAAATGGACAACTGACGATTGACAGTTGGCGATTGGCCGATTCGGCAAGAGACCACTATCAACTGACGATTGACAGCAAACGGTTGACAATTGGCAATTGACTCGAATGCACAGCTGTAGACTGACAATGGAGGATTCAGAATTTGCAATTGATTCGGTTCCAAACATCCAGACTAACAACTGACTATTGACAGTTGGCGAGTCGCTGATTCGGCAAGGGACCGCTATCAACCGACGATTGTCAGTAAACGGTTGACAATTGGCAATTGACTCGAATGCACAGCTGTGGAGGTCATGGTTTTTGTTGTATATGAGATGTCGGATGGAGTGAGGAGACAGAAGACAGAGTGAGAAAAGGAAGGGAGCGTTTCGTCCTAGGCTCGCTAGAGGAACCGTCGGTAAGGCAAACTAGCTGGCCGTGCCATAGCCGCGTGATGTCAGAGGAACGTTCCAAGACTATATATACAAATCGGGACTTGTCAGGTAGCTTGCGGGAAAGGAATCCATTTGCTGGTGAGTAGCAGATGCAGTCGCCACAATGCTATTGTTTCTAAGCAAGCGTGTGTCTGTACACGCGAAATATTTTGAAAGTTTCACTGTTAAATAATCAAAGGTTGTTCTAACTGTTTGTTCCCTGTACAATTTGAATAAATGATGTTTAGTAACAATTTGTTGGAGTGTACATTGTTTTACGGAAATACCAGAATGCCTGTTTCGATTTTAAGGAAATGGGACTTCAAACGGGACTTTTCGTTATGTGTGACGTTGGTATTTTAGTATGAGGGGCCGTGTAATTGTATACTGATATACTTACGTAATTGCCATGTTACGGACTAGTGACATTATTAAATATTTATGCCGTACTATAAACAAAACATATATTCCATATTTTGGAAGGAAGGGCTTGTGTTAGGCCTACTCCTGATGAAATTCCGTCAATCGACTCTATGTTGCTCCTGTTACAACGTCGTTACCAACGTCGTCATCAGGATCATTTCATGTATCGATATCATAACAGGAATCGATATTCTCGGCCAATATTCCTAACAATATTAAGATGGAACCTTCGTATTGGGTTTTGGGGTATGGTATTCGCTTAAGTACCAGAGGGTCATGGGCAACGTCGTCAGGTTGAGGGATGAAAATGAGGTTGGAGATGTCTGTTCCATGCCGGTATGTGGCACGACGACGAGGGAAAGCAATTTCGGGACCTGAGGAATTGAATTACGTTGCTTCTACTGATGTGCTTCTGCGGTAATAAAATAATAATAGCAGTGTGCCCGGTTGTGCGGTACTTCACCAGGTAATGAAATTACGAGAGTAGGAAGTCCATTTTATAGATCGTTGAATTACAGTGATGAACTCTTTTACACTTTGTTAGGATAGCGCGTAACTGTCACAGTATAGTCTAAACACGGATAATCTTGAAACTTTACTACCAAAAGTGATATTCCGCATCGATTTTTTCCATCGAAACGAACGTATGGAGCTAAAAATTTTAATTTTCATGGTATGTTTCTTTAAGACATTCATAATTTTTAGGACGTACTAAATAACAATCCAAATAACATTTATATTACTAATATTTTCCTAGTTGCGTAAGACCCATAAATATTCAAACATATTGTTATATTTCCCTAGTGTGTAATAGAGTTTAGCATTATTTGAATAATAACATATCGTATGTTTTGTTTTTAATTTATGTTAAGAAATTAATTTACTTATGCTTTCGGAAACAAGACAGACCGTTTTATTATTATCAAACAGGTACATTGTTCTAGACCGATTTGTTCTTAACGTTTCCGCTCGTCCCATTTCCATCGCATCACAAAGTCATTTTATATTGCGACGTATGGTGAAACAAAAAATCGTCCGCTTCGTAAATCAATGTGGAAATCAATTTAGACCGGTGTTAATTCGATTATGAGCTCGATCCTTGCAGTTCCCTAGCTCAGCCTGGAGTTTGCTTTCGCCACATCATGAATAGTTTTCTTTTTGTCGCGACCGACCAATCGCCGCTCAAGGGAAATCGTTCTTACCCGTTCGACGGAGACAAAGCGTGCAACAGAAAAGCAAGGGCATTGCGTTTTTCTGCGATCAAGTTCAAAAACGGCTTGTTGGATAGTCGCCGTTTAACACCAGTTTATTCTCACTGAAGAAATACCGCAATTATCTCCGGTTACGAAGAAATCGAGCTCTGTGGAAATATTCGTAACCTCTCCATTAGCTACCCATATTTCATTTTCACTTTCATACTAAGAGTACACTGAGGAACATAAATTATTTAAACAATTTACTGAGAGTTACTTCTCGTACGAGTTTCACCAAATCAGCTTGCGTAACTTGAATAGTTCCCTTGTTAGTCAACAAAAATGATAAAAGTCCTTTTTGTTTGTCTTCTACGAAAATATTAATACCTGATATCGGCATTAGAACGAGAAACCACATTCAACGTTCATGCGTTCAACATCACAACACCCATGTAAGATTAATTTTATTACTGAGATTTTTATTATTATTTAATGATCGAATGATGAATGAAACGTGAATTGTTAATGGTAATATTATTAGTATTATCAAATAAAATTTAAAAATATTGTTGAGGGGGTGCTGCACAGCTTTTTCAATCTGGCTGCATATAAACTTAAAAATCTCATGCATTATACATGCCACAATTGTTCACATCTTTTATCTTTGCAAAGTTCTAAGTGGCTTAATAAGTTGTCCTCAGCTTCTTTCTTGTGTAAACTTCTATGCTCTATCGAAAGTAATAAGGTTGATTCGCACGCTTAAACCTTTACTATACAAGTCAAATTTTCTTTATTTGGATCATATAACAAGAATCACTACCCTACAGAATGACTACTACGCTGTAATTGATCTTTTTGGTGTCTATTTTTGAACGTCGAAAACAAATAAGAAATCTATAGTAATCGCCGCACCAATACCGTCTATTATAGAATCTAATTGGGTTTTCCCGTTTATAAATAAACAAATAAATAATAATATTTTTCTCTCATGTACCTTTTCCATATTCTCCTCGAGCTTGTCTTCGTAATTCTATTTGTCAAACAAAGAACACGTTATTATGAATTACATTGTGAATTTACCAACGAGAATTTCATATTAGCGAGTAAGGGACGGAGCACGTGAAAAATTCCGATCACAAATTAGGTGCAATCTTCCCATAAATGCTGTAATTTCTCGATATTTTTTCAAAGGAATTCAATTTAGAACAGCGTAGGGCGACGCTGCATCCTTTAAGACGCAGGCTGAATGCCGAAGCTGTGCTAGCTTCAAATTAATCATGGTTAGGGACTTCATTTGCGTCGAAGGTTTTCATCTAAAAAATATTCTTGGGTAGCGACATCGTCGTCGCATTTGCGGCGCATTAAAGGACTGCGTTACGTGCATGCGTTTTCTTCGAGACGAGCAGAATCCCATTAGGGGTTGGAACGAGCCGCGAGATGGGATACGAATCCGTCGGCCGACCGGCATCGAGAAACGGTCGGATAACGGTTGGATAACGGTCGGTGGACGGTCTGGGAACGGTCTGGGGACGGTCGAGGTTGAGTGCGGTGGCACATAATGCCGTTGAATATTGAAACGCAGTAAAACTCCTCGCGCGGCCACCTCTCTCCTCAAGCAGCCCTTATTACACGAGCCGCAGTACACGATTCGCGAATCAAATAGTCCCTCCTTTCAATTCCGAGACCGTGGCCACCATGCGATTCCCTCGAAATGTAGCATTAAAATACCGGACCTCCATTAATCAACACTAGCGGAACAGAAAAGTTGCACGGTCCCTTTGTTGGGTTGAATGGTAATTCAACCTTGCGCGCCGCAGAATTCGCGAAATTAGGGTGCGATTAATGGAAACCTTGTTCCACGTCGCTAATGGATACTGCACTTATTAATACTCTGTGAAAGCGTAATTGCATGTGAAAGCTATGCGGTAGTTAAAGGAGTAATTGTATTTACAAAAAGGTATACCGAATAGATTTTTTGTGCGAAGCTTCGATGCAGGTGCTGCTAAAGTCGATACATTTGCAACTGTAAGTCCAATCTAAGAATTATTTTTGTAATTTGTAGCCTCTCCCGAAAAATGGTTCTAATTCGACAGCAAAGCCAGTGTACAAGGTCTCCTTTAGAAAGATGACCGACAATTATTTTTTTTGTCGGTTATATTTCTTGGTCAATATTGCCCTGCAGTTATTCTTTGCCTGTAAGCAGTAATAAAGCTCTTCGCTGAAAACCGTGTACCCTCGAGTGAATAAAAACGAGTAACAACGCAATAACAAAATTATCACAAGAGAAATAAGTCTTTCAGATGTTGTAATGAGATGAGAGTTTTTTCTGCATCCTCGTGCTTACGAGGTTCTGGTCCCATTAATTACCACGATTATTGTTCTCATTAGTACGGTTTAAAAGAGATTTCTCTCTACAATAACATAAAACTGCGAACCTTACGTTGCAATTAATTTGTGAAATCATTGAAAATGCTAAATAAAAGGTCGGATGTTATTAAAGGAACGAATCCAAATATGACGTATTATTTTGCTTCTTTTTATTACACTCTTCTTCATGCTTGCAAAACAGTTACAAGAATTGTAAAATTCTTATGGTTATTCGATAGTATATTTGCGCTCGGTTTAATTACTGTTGCAAGAGTAAATGGCATAAATATAAATAAACGTCCAAACTGACGCCTAATTTCAACTAAAAGTGCAATTAATAAGCTGCATTAACCCTGTACAAATATTTCGTTCTACAATTACGATCTACTTAGTTGATCGTAAAAAATACCGTCAACTTACACGTATAAACCAAAGGTTTACATTTATGGGGAACAGTGATACAGTACTGAACAAGCTAGTAAATAGTTCAACAATAAAATCGACTCTTAAAATGATTTAATCTAGCTCATTGATCATTTTATTATCGGAACTAATGATTTTATGTCGAGAGCAGTCGCTGGTTCATGGAAAATCGTTATAAAGGCGCGTTCATAGAGAACTTCACGATCCTTGTATTGGGATTGCTTTACGATCAGAGATGTGTCTATCTGCGTTTGCGCCGTTCTCGCTGGAAAACAATAAAAGGTCCAAAGGTAGGTGGGCTTACTCGTGCGTTCAACTGACGAAATATAAAGGACAGGAGGAATAGAGAGAAAATGAGCTAATAAAACTGGAGGAAAATAGGAAGTATCGTTTTATCGAAAACTGCATAAAAGTCTCATCGGATATTACGGCGCGGATTACTTATTCGTTTTAATCGAGCTTCTCCAACCTCCATGCTTCTAGTGGACCAGAGACAGTATAAACTGAAACACTTTTTGTGCCTGCTTCGCGAGCGTTTATTTTATTCGCCGACAGATATAATTTCCTCGCCCAGAAGAAAATGTTGGTATTGCTAACAACACGCAAGCTCTGAACTTACTGCACATCGTGCACGGAACTTTCTGCGGCAAACAGTCTCATTATCTGCGAGCGGCTGAAACTTCAATCGTACGTGTCGATAAACACAATTTTCCTGTGATTATGCAGTTCGTCTGTCTGTTGCTGCGATTTCCAACCACGCTCATTAACCATTATACGTAGTCTGTTTAGCCGAGTAATATTTAACGTATTCATTTAATTACGTACTCCGTTATCAGCAATTTAACTTTATTAATTGCACTTTTGTACTACCATTTCCGAGCATAGCTCGATAAAAATTATAACATTGTCTTTCGACAAATATCCATTTTCTCCATGAGCGATAAAACGTTTAACATGTTAGCTACCGAATTATTAACTACGAAAATTGTATAAAATCAACATTGATTGTGTAACGTACGAAAAACTGAGAACTCAAGATTTTGATTATTGTGCCTTATATGAAAAAGGTGCTAACCAATTTTCGTAGAAAAACTCACACGCGTCAACAAAAAAACATTAAATAAAACAGAATGTTTTGTAGTTATTCTACATTTCCGATTTAGCGAATACTGGTATGAAAATAATTCCTGTTACAAATAATTGTTCTGTTGTTAACGTTATATGAACTGCAATAATGCAAGATATCTATATAGGTTTCATAGTAACACGCTAACAACGTACAAATTAAAGAGAGTGACCCAGCGTAATTTTGTTTTGTTGTTTAAAGGACAAATATTCCATACTTTAAGAAGAGAGGATAAATCCTTTTATGCGTCCATAATCCAGAGCGGTTACGCAATATTAATTAAGTAGTACGTATCGCACAACGATCAAAAGTTATTTAATCTTCTCTGCGTTCGAGCAGGTTGCTGGACAGTTAAGCGGTGATTGCTAAAGCATCGTGAAAAACTAAACGGATAGACGGTTGATAAAGTTTTAATCGGTCTCCTGGCTGGAGAAGGAAGCCTGTAATGCATCCTATTAAGCCGTCATGCTACGCAACCCCTGGGGAAGAGTGTTTTCATATTTAACGCGCATTTTAAACGTCCCAAGAGTGCACCGGCGAACGAGTTTGAAGTAACAATATCTAAATAACAAACACTTATTGTCTGCATCCCAATGCTCGTGAAACATTGTTCTCTGATCACGTATTGGCTCGTTCCTATAGTCGCCGATTGTCACAACTATAGAAACGAGCAGCATAAAAAATTGCAGAGAATTCACTGTATAAGGCAATATCGTGTCACGCCAAATCAACGATTATATATCTACTTTAATTGTTACTCGCAACCAACTGTTAATCGTTTACATTAATCGGTAATTACGATCCGTAATTAAATATCCTTTAAATTCTGCTTTTTAGTTATGAGATTTTCTAATTGCACTTCACTTAATTTCGTTTTACCCTTGGATTCAACAAATTGTGTAATTTTATATTTTAAACGAATACATTGGATTACATTTTTACAATGTTTGTAAACAAACAACAGGGTACATTCTAGGAACTAATGATAGTTCATTTAATGGTTGTTTTTCGGTTCAGTAGCTATTAATCTTTATTTAACAAAAGTGGCTAACCTTTTGTAAAGTTCACGGGTCCAATCGAGTTTCACGTGGATTTAATACATGTTTCGACGTAATGTACGATGTCCTCGGTTAATTTTGTTGTTGGTTAATAATTGTCATATCGATACAACAATGTTTGTAACCCACTAATGGAATGGTAATCTAATAGACTACCCCATATCAGGAGTGATCCAGCAACCAAACAATTTATCGATGATATGTTACAGGTTACCAGTGTTATAATGCGAAATTATATACTTGTTTACATATTTGCTAAACAGATGAAACGGCAATCGATCGTTAGTCAACGTTGAATAGCTAATTCTTGACGCGCGCCAGGACCATACAGAGAAAACTCTTTGTGCCCAAGTAACAAATTACAATATGTGTATTATGCAATAATAAATGGTATCTCATAATTTTTTATTGATACATTTACACGATAATAATGTTTTAAAACTTAATAAATGTTTTAATATTATCAAACTAATGTCACTATGTAGGTCGACATTTCTAACGAATACCGTCCTTGAGGAGTTAATTAACTGAATATTGATATAAAGTAACTCTTACAGTTGCAGTCGTTTTGAAAGATCGTGAAGGAGCCTTTTTCCACGGACAACTCTAATTGCATGAATTTAATTGGTAACATTTCCAATGCGCGCAACATTTCCATCGAAGAGAGATCCTTGATACGAGCGTTACCAATTTAAGATTGCCGTGAATTCAATTTGGAAAGCATCCATGAGAAGATCTTTCGGTTGCAGTCGAAGCGATTTTGCGATATTTGATGGAAATCGAAATGAAATGCTCCGAAACATAAATTCGATGGAAGTACCGGGGACAGGCGAAATTTATACCCAATCTAAGAGCTTACTTGACCTAACTGTAATTACACCACAGAAGCGCTGTTTAACAATTCGGTGTTTTGTATTTACGAGACATTTGTTTTACCCGATCCCGTGAAACTGATTATGTATACTTCAATTTATAGTAACTCATTATGATACCCCTATAGAGCAGACTTTACGATCGGAGTAAAGTATATTTGTTTAAATTAATAGTAGTATAGCAATTTATAAAAAATTCAGTTGAATTTGGTAAGAGTTCTTTGTACGATGCAACATCTATACACAATTAACACTTGGGAAAGATTGCAAATGTTATCCAATAACTCAATAATTTGGGTCTTTTCTTTAGTAGTAGACTAAATTTTTTTAGTTTTTTAATTAAAGCACTAAAGAACAGTATTAAATGTATGCAAATATCCATGTATTCAGACATTGTATGATTTTCATTACACTACCCAAGGAAAATAAATCAATTCAGTGGCTGATTGCAAATACTTCGTTAGAATCTCGTTAATTGTAACCAGTAATTCTGGAGGTTATAATACCACTTCTGAACGTATAATGCGAAGTGAAACGAGGTACACACAATTTTCTTGTTTTTCCTAGTTCTCAGTAATCCGGGAACACGCGATCTAATCTCTCGTCGAGATATAATAATGAGTGATTTCGAGTTTCTCGAGGCACCGTCGGGTCTTCGATCTCTCTAGAGTCGAATCCGTCGGAAACTCGAAATTAAATTTTCCTCGTTGCCGGTTATTGCGCGCCGAGACAAGCTTGTGCAATGGCGGCTTTTATGCCGCCGCGTTTACTCCAATTTGTAATTATATTCCACATGTCCTTATCGACCTTTCAAATCGTTGCTCGCACGGTCGGCACTCGATAATTGCAAAACACTCGGCGTTCGAATACCGTATGCGTGGGTACATTTACAAAATTAATCGCGAAATTGTTGCAATCGTAGGCGGATCCTTCCATTTTCCATGCGATCCACTCCCGCGCCGTTCCTCGCCTGTTCTGCACGCGTTCTTCCGCTTTCGATTATTAATCCAACGGCTGCGCGTGTTCAAGTGCAGTGCAACTATATGTATCTATCCACCGTCTGGGAATTCAGGCCAGCACGCTTTCTAAAAAGAACCTGCACAAACAATCGGAACGAAAGTCTGATAACTGTTGCGCAATATCGAATATTGGTGCAAAATCGGAACAGTGATAATCGATAAATCTGTAACTCCAAGACGAAACGGCGCAGTGAAAACGAATCCACGCGTCCAATATTCTCCGGCGATACTTTGGTCATTTCCTTTTACGTATTCATTACTTCCTAGCAATTAATTACATCAGGTTTCATTACAAATTAATGGTGCACTGAATTTTCACCGATGGATTATATCATTTCAGTGTTCTCCGTATGCATATTATAATACATTCATATGTATATACTTTCATCAATGTATCGCGTTGCATAAGTTTATAATGCATATTTGAAATCAAACTCGTGCAGGAAATTTCAATCCTTTATGATACTTCCCTTGGCAACTCGACTTTTCTACGCCCCTTCTCTTCTACTTTTTATTCCCCATGCTGTTCGAGGAACAAACATTTTCGACAGGGACAAAATTCTCCGAAAGATGATGTTAGAATACTTTAATATCGAAAATATTTTCTGAACGAATTAATTGCGAGATTTTCATGAGAATGGCAAGCGTTCCATATCTTCCTATTTCAAATCGCATTGTTTGTGATACCTGGATTAAATATTGGACTCTTAAATATTAGATTCTTTCTTCGAGAAAAAGGCGTTCTTTTGAAATGCAGAGATATTGTTTTCTAGATATCAACTGAAAACTTTTTGAAACATTACTTACGATTAGGCAGCGAATCTTCGTGTAAAATAAAAATATTTCGCTTCATTTGTAAAAAACATGAGTTACATAATAATACATACATACTTCTTCACGTTTAAGTTTTAAAAAATTGAAGATAATGTAACAATATTCCAAAATTCTTTTGAAATGCGTGGAAACCACATTCCATGTACTTTTGTGATACATACGGTACATCAAATATAGAATAATATGCAGCAAGTAATAATCGTGTTTCCATTTGATTTTCACCAACAAGAATTTTCTATTGTCTATTCTGAATCGATAGATGAAAATGGAAGTTTTTAGGAATACTTAGCAACAACGAGCTTGAATCTCCATCCACGAAAAATCTCAATTTAGAAGCGTCACCGACAGTGAAAGTATATATTTTAATTGAATCCAAACACTCGGTCGCATGACAGAGGAAAGTCCATCGACAACTTCTGCCACGAATACGGAAAATTAATTCAGCGAACGCAAGCCCGATCTTGAATAACGCCGAAGAGTACGAAGCAAATAAATATTCATTGATCGAGACTGTCGACGAATCGGCCTCGCTGAGTATAAGCACAGCGCGGCGCCGGTGACCGACTCGGTAATTGAATCGTACGATAAAGGAAAACACTTCGGCATCTTTTCAATTTCTCCCGAGTAGCTTCGAAATGTTGCACAACCGAAATATTTCAGCCGATCACCACCCGGCAGTGGTTTTTCGCGATTTTAACGGTGACTTCCGTGAGTTCTTCGGTGTTCGTTTCACCGTTTATTCGCCGATTACGAGGAAACCATAAAATCAGCGAAAGTATATACGAAATTAATTCCGGTCCGTCGACGAGTTGAAATTGCTTTTCTTCTATGACCGGACTCTGGTAATTACTGCGACTCTGTCGCCCATTCGTAACTTCGCCCTTATTAACTCTAATGCACCACCAACGCAAAAACCGGGCCTCCTAATGTTCCGCTTAGTTCTGTTGTATTCCTTCGTTAATTCTCGGCGTTGTCCTGTGGTAGGGGATGAAAGTTGTCCGCGATGTACAGTGACGTCCACATACTTCAAATAATCATCGAGAAAATTTCATCGAGATCAGTTAATACAGAGTCAAGCTACAAGCATTGAAAGGTTTTTACAAACTGCTGATTTCTGATAGTTATTGATCAAAAGTGTCAAAAATCGTGACAAATCCGATTTGGTTGCATTTTTCATCATGCGAGTTACCCGAGATTAGAAGATTCTTTGAAAAACGAAAATAAAATGTTGAATGATCAATGTGATATTACAGAAACGGTATTGTATAACAGATGCTATTTAACGCTCATGAACGAATAACAATATAATAACAAATGTGCTGATAATCTAGTAGTTGAAGTTTACATTTGTATAATTCATTTATCGATTGATGATATTAGCAGATAGTTAGTTAAAAATCAAACAGTAATTTCTCGACTTTTGTCTAAAACAGATCGCTCTGTACGTCGGTGTATTTTCTGTAAGTAAACGCAGCGTTACTATTGTTTATCGCGGCGTCGCGCCGCGTCGTCGAAATAAAAAGATGGTGGGAACGAAGGTCGATGAAGTAACCGCTCGGGTCACCGGGGAATTGCGCATCGGCATAATTATAGGGGACCATGAAGATGGAATGCTCCGTAAGTGTGAAACTAATTGGTACACCGAGTATGTAATTTAAGTGCACAGAAGGCGAGGCGTCTCAAATACTAAATACTACGACGACGAACATGTGCGAACACGTACTGCGTTAAACGCTCAAAGTGGTAGTTTACATTCTATGTGTGAATACCGGGTGGAGCGTGTGAAGCGTGCGAAACGTTTGATGTAGATATTACACGGAACATAATTATTAAGAGAAGCGTGGTGCCAGCGTGTACGTGTACCCACATCTTTCCGTTCGCTTTTCACTTTGATCAAGTGCACTAGGAATTTATTTATTCGAGCAGTTTACTCGAAGTACAACATTATAATGTGCTAAATTACGTGTTATAATGTGTGCATTGTGTAGAATGTTAAACATATTTTTACTGTTTCGATATGTGAGAAATATGCTTCAGGAATTTTACGATGAGATTTGAAGTAATGAAGTTGATACAATTGTTTAGAATTTGCCTACTTCCAAAAAGTGAGCGAGTCAAAATATTCATAAAACGTCGAAAACCTTTCTTAAATATTTAAAATTTTGTAAATTCATACAGACCTCTGCAACTACTGTGAAAAGTTGACACGGTTGCGTCGGTTGTCCAATAAATCACGAAAGAATTTATTCTCATCAAAACAAAATACCACTGCTGCTTGAAAATATGTCCCCACATCGCCTAGAATTTTTCTCCTTCCACAGAAAACATTCGTAAAAATGTCACAGTTCTTTGCTGGATCGCTACTGCAACAATGCAAATTTAATCTATATACAACTGGCAAGAGAAATATAACATCTCGACATCAAATCTTTAAAATACTAGATTATATATATACAATTCAGATAAGATATAACATTTTCAGAATATAAATTAGGAAGTCCGATTTAGTAGAAAAATTGAATGAGTTTTATTTTATGAATTTTCTTTATGAAATCAGACGTTTTCATAAATATAATAAGTTCAATGTGATAATGTAATCCTGCAGTTCAAGCGTTTCTTAGGTGCAGAAGTAAATTAAAGAAAAGAATGTCGCAACATTTCGCAAAAAGAATGATGTTTGATTTGCACTCAACAAAATAACGAAATTTTTCAGCAAGTTGAGCACAACTGATCCAAAATAAAGCCTATTTTTAACATGCTACGCACGATTTCAAATGAAATATGTAATTTATTGATTACTGTTGGAAACAGTATTATACTCATCCCTGGATCTAACCCCCAATGATTCATGGAAACTACAAAATACGGAGAGAGAAATTTTAACGTTCGAAAGCCCGTAAATAATCGAGGAAAGCCTCGGGATTACGCAACGGAAAAAGGCCACGACTTCCGTAACAACGCGTGGACGAGGGTTCCATTGAAAACTTCGGGTAAGAACAGCGGGAACGTTTAGTTACCGATTAGCCTTGCCAAATGCTGTGGTCAGTCAGAAACCGCGGATCGATCGCCGGAGAAAAACAATTTCGCCGAAATTTTGTTTCCTTTTGGCGAATTCCATAATATATCACGATTTTGTCTCGTGTCTCGACATCCGCCCGCTCATGAAAAAAGTTAACGATTCGCAACGGCACCAAAACTCCAATTTTGTAGTTGAAAACCAATTCTTCCATCTTTTCAAAAAAAATTAAATTTATTTTCAACAAGCAAATTATCAGAGCATGTGTAAGTGATCAACATCTAGAAACCGCATTTTTAAAATGTTTTTTATAGGCTCGGATAAAAAAATTAGAACCGAGTGTTTTTTTTTTTGTTATTCCAAGTAACAGCAAAATTTTAGAAAAGTATTATAGTCATTGTCTAGTAGACTAATCTTTCTATCATAACCAAAAGAAAATTCAAGACAATTTGTAAAAAGTTATTGCCGTTGAAAAGGTGTTCGGATACATTTGTCCGGTGATGTAGGTAAGTATATTCCCGGCACGTTCCGTAATTCTTCAAGATGAATACGTCCGTTGGAAACGGTATCGCGTACCCCACCATTTCTGCTGATATAGAGGTGGCTCGATAATTAAGACCGCGCTCGCTCATCGTCCTGGAAAAAGAAGAGGATTAAGCGACGACGATATGAAGTGAACAATTCCCGCGGGCCAAGCCGATTTTTCACTCCTGAATAAATTCGCGCATCGAATTGTGCATCGTACAAACGATGGGATGGCGAAGGATTGAGGGTAAACGCTGATCAGCTTCCGTCTTTCGACTGTAGCAAATTGCCACTGATAAACGGAATTGAGGATTAATATCAACTTTCATAGAAGCAGATAATTTCCAACTTGTTTCACTCGATTGAGACGTACGGGGTGTGCGATAGTGGGACAATAGTTTTCATGCCACATACGCAAGCCTCCAGATTGATGGTTATAATTAAACTGACGTCATGAGAATCTGCTCCCGGTCTGAAAACTTTAAAAAACACTTGCTTTATTCGAATTGGTATAGTGGAATTTCCGTTGCGTTCTATGGTTCAAACCCTAGGTAAAACAATTAGATGAATAGATTATTTTATGCAAAAATTAATTCAGAATCAGACAGAACAATAATTTTAACGATAATTTTTATAGTATATTTTTTATGACTTTTTTTTCTTTGCCTAGACATAAAACTTCTAAATCTCCTCTAAATTCAAATTAATCCATAAATGAAGATGAATTTTACTATAATATCGTGTCAGACTCGATACAAAGATTTCGTACATGATCTACTAAGTCTGTTACCTGCTTCGTTTAAATAGAACTGAAATTCTACTCATCGATTGTCAATATTTTATTGAACATAAATATCAATTTTCTTTCTCTTATATGAATTTGTTGGCAACAAAGAGGTGCTAATCGACATAGTTGTGAAAGAAATCGTAGTGCAACGGGTTAAGTAAATCTGTCTAAAAATTGTGTTTTTATTTCATCGTTTGTCAACACCGTTCCAACTCTTACAATGTTGCGCACCCCTTTTGCATCGTCCTGTAGCTTTCGGTTAATTAAGTTACACAATTCCTGTCCCAATAAATACCGAAGCGATTCGAAAAATTCGGAACATCCAAGTCGTGAAGAGACAACGTCGAAATGAAATTCAACGTTCGAAGAGGAGAGCAGATGCACGCTTGCGCCGATCGAGCGACCAAATTGTCTGCGGGCAGCGTTCTTTTTCAATTTCTCAGTGGTATTGTCGCAACAACGGCTGCTCATTAAGGAGAACTATCGCCAATTAATACGGCCGGTTGTTCAGCCATTCTTCGAACGCGTTTCCTTCTCCGCGAAATGTCGCACAGAATTCCGGGAATTTTCCTGCAGCATTACTATTCCGAGGCCGTCTCGAAATGCAAGAATGTAGCTCGTGACACGTGGAGCCAATCCACACTATCGCGGCCGTAAACGCGTTTCCCGGTATAAACGCGGATTCATTTGCCTTGCGCTTTCCTTCGTTTCGCCGGGTTTCCTTGAGCGCGGCTCGCTCAACCGAAAGAGAAATTCCCTGGCTGGTTCCGACGAAACGTCCGATGGAACATGCGATGAAATCGCGACAACAGCTCCGATCATTTACGATTACAACGATTACAACATACGATTATTATAATACGGGAAGTAGCCAAATATGGTACACTGTTCGGTTTCTCGAATACCAGTACTGTTTTCTTTTAAAGTGCATGTTGTTTAAAGAACGAGCATACGCGGCAACAATTAATTTTTTGCTATTTTTCTTTCGAACTGCCATTTAAAAGAAAATAGAAAGTTATTTTTTTCAAATTGTCCGACCCCTATACAAAATTAATCCAATGCATAAGCTAAAAGCAATGAAAATAATACTTGTGTACATAAATGAGATTCTGAAATCAGCGCTACTTTCGGAAAAAAGTAAAGTTCATCAAAGGTAAACTTTGTTCGGAAACTTCAGTCTCTATAAGCATTTGGGCAAATAAGAATAGTTAATTGAAGAGTTTCTAGCGATTCGAGTAAAGCCGGTCGTCGCCTCACTAAGGAATTGCACGGTGGAAGAAACAACAGACCGCCGGGCTCGCTACAAAGTATGTAATTATAGGAGATTACGTAATCTTGTTTCTTAATTGTAACCTTTCACGGTTTGGGGATCATACCAGGGTGAGCGGAGGGTTCCCCGCGCTTAAATTAAACCGCGTTGTTTAGCGTTGGTAAGTAGATGTTAATTAATCGCGGCCGATCCGAGGCGTCGGCGCACGCCTCCCTCTGTAATCGTGATAATCGCAGCCCCGTGGTCACGCAATCGCCTTAGAAACCCGAGTGCGCGTTATTTCCCTTTATTGTAGCGCTGCATACGCGAGCGGGTAAACGTTACGCAATCGATTTCTCGTTATATCCGCGCGCAGCTATTGCAACCGGGATAGAATCATTGTTAATTCTTCTTCTGCTTGAGGAAGTCGGCAGTCGCATTCAAATAGAAAAACCATTTCCGATCTAATTTGAACATTCAATCCACGACTCCAAGGTTCGTCCGTCCCGATTGAAAATGAGCTGAATTCAAAAGCGAGATAAACTTAATTTCAAACGGGAACAGATCTCCAGGTGTGAGATTATATTATTTTTAAAACAATTATAAAGTTCATATAATTTATATATAAAGCGAAATAAATTTCATTTTTGTACGATGTAAACATTCTACATAAAAACGGAATTTCTTACGCATACTAAACATTTCATTGTCGATTCAGTGTTTATTGGTTGTTTACTTATAAAATTTATGTAATTTGTGCAAGTAGTCTATAGAGAACGAAATTCCCGATTTTAATTGCTCGATCATTCATTTATTGGCGTTCAATTCAATTAAACAATTAAATGTATTCCTTACTTTAATGGAAATAAATTTTCCTCGATAACAGACTTGCTAATTTGTTTCATAGTTGTTTGCATCACAAAATATGCAAAATGTATAAGAAGGTGTATCAATGTACGAGAAAGCTGGTTAATCTACTTAGCAAAATAAAATAGAACCAGAATGAGACCATCGAACTTACGTTTCAAAAATGTATACGGAAGAGAGACAAAATTCCTTCCATAGTAGATGGCTCCGTAATTAAAGGAAATTCTGGAAACCGCTTCGCATTAGCTTCTAGAAAACTTTTTATTGCATGCTGCCAAGACCAATATTGAGAAAATTTATTTAAAATATAAAAATATTTATTTTAATTATGAACGACTCGTATAACCACATCTTCAGATCACACAGACGCAAACAACGCAAGCCTAATAAAGATACGGAATGCTTAACGCGTTAAGTGCCTAATAACAACTCTAAGAATCCTCGCAGTACCAAAGTCATTCAATTAATGAAACCGATACTAGAAAGTTAAAATTAATCGTACGAGATAAGAATTTAACTTTTTTGTCTAATCTACAAATTTTAATAACGTTTAGTTTATTTAATGTTTTACAATAAAAAGTAATTACTAATTTTTAACTATCTATTTAGATCTATTTGTAATCCAAATGTAACCGTCGCGGCATTCAACGTATTAACCCTTTCGGTACGGACACCGACTATAGTCGGCAGCCGCGCGACGTGCTGTGTGTACGGGTGCCGACTATAATCGGCGTCCACGAAGCCTACGACACCGAAGACTACCGATGCGCGATGTGCACACTGCGCGGCGCGGTACCCCGTTCAGTGGCGCTACTCCCGCGGAACGGACTGCCGTACCGAAAGGGTTAAAGCGCGAACACCCAGAATTTCTATTTCAAAACTACACCGCGAAAAATTCTCGCCATTTGTTCTGGTAAAACAGAGCAATATTGGGAGGCGAGGCACACAATATCTTCGCGGCAGCTCATTCAATTGTCTCGGCAATCGTCGTTTATTATACCAAAGCATTCGGATCGTCGGATTAATCAACCGAGCTCCTTTATATCCCGATCACACGACGTAATTAAATTACGAAGCGTGCGGCGCATTAATGATGAGAGAACCGTTCCGAATTGGGCATATATTTGTACGGCGGAGCTAAACAATAATAGTTAATGCCGGTGGCGAGAAAATAGCTAGTAGAATGCTAAACAGTTCCCCGCATGAAAACTGCTCGCGGTCTCTCTAGAACTATGCTCTATATAAATCATTGCATCGGTCCGCGGTGCACCGGTGCAGGACAGCGTTTCTCCGGTTTTCACTCATGAAAATATATAACCATGACTGTAAGTGCACAACTCCCGGCCGGTCTTACATCACGCACATTCCGCGAGGAGCCGGTCTAATTAAATCGAAAAACACCCGAAACCCGGCACGCTCCAACTTTAAAGTCACGGCATGGTTCCTTTCATTTCCCGGATTCCTTTCTTTGTCCGCACGACCTCGCGGGTTCAATCGACCGCGGCAACGCTGCCGATTTTTTCGCGTTTCACGTCGGTCGCTGAGAATAGCCGCGCCACGCCGGTTACGTGAGACAGCACGAACTATGCCAAAAGCCTCGTTTTACAGTTAAATGAAGTGTGACATTTCGCGAACGATTATTCCTATCTCGTGCTGGGACACAGAACGTCGAACTGGTTTCGCAGAAACACGCGTATCGTTCGATAAACGACCAAAGAAACAACCGTGCCCGGCCGTGTTCTGGACCGTAGTGGGAACGATTCAATGACACAGTCATTAGTTACGATACGTACGTACCTTATTCCCCAATATCACGTTATGCTATCGAACGAATATCGAAATGACACGTTAGTAGTTTTAATTAACCGTATTTTACGAACCTTTTTGTGGCGGAGAGTTCCTTTGATGCCGGACAATCGAGGTCTCCTTAGATCGATACGAAACAGAATATTTTGTTTTATTATAGGTTAATCGCAGATCGACGGCAGTGGGAATAAAAGGAACGAGATAATCAGCGTTATCCTAATATTCGAATTAGGTAATTTAACGTTAAACTCTGTTATGTGAAAATATAACAGAATAATATAGATATATTGTACAATAGAGAAAATGATTAAAATTCACGAAAAATATAAATTAACTACTAGCCTGATTTATATTTCAACGTAAAAGTCTTTAACAAGTGGTTGTTTATTTCCAATTAACCATATTTTACGAACCGTGTTATTGGAGGATTTTCTCTCCAATAACTAACGTTAACGCAGTATTCAAATTAGGTAATTTAACGTTGAATTTTGGTGTATGAATTTAGGAGAAATATTACACTTTGATGTGCGATTTTATTATATGGAATTGTGAAAATGTAACAGAATAACATAGGCATCTCGTATAATAGCCAAAATGACTAAAATTCACTAAAAATATGATTCACGTTAAACATATGAATGTGTATGAATTTAAGGAGTAGGAGTCCTTTTTGCGAGTATTAGTGTACACAGATTGGTCTGATATTGATATTGGCCTTGTAGCGACCGCTACACCTCCGTTCCCTGCCGGTAGATGGATACCTTTCTCGCAAGTCCTTTGAGCGTTCCCGATTTCTATATATACCAGCTAATTATGATTCCTCAATATCCCCGCGTCTAAGGCAGGGTCCGCTAGCATAGCCTTACTGACGAGTCCTCTAGCGGACCCGGGACGAAACGCTCCCCCACTTCATCTCTCGCTTCTTTCCAATTTCTTTCGCGCTCTTAACCTCTAGCGCGATTTACATCTCGGTTCTATTTACATTTACACCGATACCATTCTATATACTCTTAATACATTGACGGTGCCACCACCAAAGCCTGATTCGAGTCAAAACGCACACGCCTTTAAATGAATAATGTTCACACGTCTTAACAGTAGTGCTCAAACCGAGTTTTTAAGCTTCAACCCTTTCGCTTCGGGAGTCCAGTTCGCTGAAGTGTCGTCACCGTACGGAAGCACGCGCCAGAAACGTGCACAGTGCGCGTGGTTTTAGTATATATGTTTCTTAATTCTTAAATAATTACTATACTAAATAAAACAATTGTTGCTCTAATATAGCACGAATTCTTCACATTTTTAATATGAAAAGGCTTGTACAAAATTATATTAGTTACTCTAAAAACATTAGACCAATTAGTTGACATATTTTTCGGATGCCGGATATATCCGGCGCTCGTGTGCACAAGTCGTCGCGCGGATCACGGATACATCCGTCGCTCCAAGCGAAATGGTTAAACTCATTTTTGGAATTTCATCGAGATAAGCCAGTGTTAAAGGAACTAAAATCCCAATTGTCAGCGCCATAAGACGATAAACGTGATTTTAGTTAAACATAGGGCGCGAAACCGGGCAGAACTTCCCGATGCATTTTGCATCCCTGACGGAGGAGCGTCCGTGAAACTTTCGCCATCAGTGGCTTGTTGCTATAAACTTCATTTCCATCTCGATAACAATCAGTCGAGAATCTCGCGGCTCGGGTGATAATCTTTCCCGCCATTAATAAGTCAGAAAGCCCCGGAGTTAGGGGTTCACGGTAGGTTTCCAAGGAATGAAGGACTTATCTCGAGCAGCCCTCGAGGTAAAAATTCCTCGGCATAATGAGCGACTCGTTTCCATAGGCGAGTTGGTCCGCAGACCAACGGACGTTCCGCGAATCTGCAGCTCCGGGAACGGCGAGAGGAAAGTCTTTCTCGTGGATTGGCGACGGAGGAAGCGCGTGACAAAAAGTAGGAAACAGCCGTAGACCGGCGAGAGGACGAGACCCGGTGTGGCAGGAAGCCGGGAGCCGAAGAAAGCCCGCCACTCTCCTGGCAGCCTTGCCATTGAATTAGAATTTCCGAGTCGTTAATTTCAACTGACTTCGGAGGTGGCCGCGCAAGAAAGAGACAAAGAAGCAGCGGTCCGAGCGGGAGCGAGCGGGAAAAATGAAACCGTGGGGAACGTCTAGGTTCGCGCCATGGATCGACCGCGTTTTTTTCACCGTCCTCGCCCACCGAGCCGCTCCGGATAATTTCTTCTCCAGCCTCATCCACGCTCGATTAACTCCTCTTCTGGCCGAGTCCAGTGGCAAGACCTTGCGACGCCAACGGTGCATGGCACCCGCGAAACTGTAACGCAACAAGGTGATGCACGCTGTCTCCGAAACCCGGACTTGTTGAAATTCATATTATCTCTTACTGTGTGAAATTGTTTTATTGTAAACTTAGTTTGAACGACAATCATATATTTTCCCTCCTGATTTATCATCGCACCAACTGCGATTGTTACTAGCGACGTCATATTATTGTTGTCTTATATTTTTTTATTATTTTTCTATCCTTGATGTTGTCCTTTAGTAGAGGTGCCAGTTTGTGTTTTTGGCGATGATGAACCTTAGACATTCCAAAATTAGACGGTTGGCTCTGATTGACGTATCTCAGTCTCCGCATATAGGGACTTGTTTCTTGGCTAGCAGATGGGAGTGGGATATTCTGGAGTGGTCTATTCGTATTCGAATTATGGCGACTTGTCCTTTTCCAGTTAGGGAGCTTGTATTGTGTTTCTAAAAAAGGAAGTCGTCTGAAGCTCTGATGTAAGGAAATGGGTATGAGTATTTCCCTCGCTTACTTTTATCATAAACGCAATCTTAAAGTCAAATATTATTCTGATCCGAAATTAAATTAGAAATTCTTCCGTCTACGTTGCACAATTTTTTTTACAATAGGATTTGTTGAACATCATTCCATTAGAAATGCTGATAAACTATTTCTTATTGTATTATACTACGGCCATCGATCCTGCGGCTTTATTTTTTCACATATCGCACAAATAGATGCATAATTGTGTTGTCACATCCATAAGCAATTAATAAGCAATTAATATGCCTGTAATTATTTCGGAATAAATAATAATAAACGATATATCAACAGCTTACAACGCGTACCTTGTAGCCTGCCAATTTATTAATTCCATTGAATTATGTATAAGCTTTTACAAAATGCACAAATACACTTCAATTATAAATATCTAATTATCAGTTTCTATTATCGAAATCAAAGACAACCGGCACGATGAATGGAAACAGCTGGTAAACCTCGATTTATTGTAATCACTTAGTTGTAGCAACTCTTGTTTCATTTTTAACTCTATGTTTAATTTTTTAAGATAGGTTAAGTGTTACAACTTATCCACAATTTAATAAATGGTATACTTGCGTATCACTATGCTTCATGCCTTTATAACGAATTTGGTTAAGTGGCGCGGAGTTTATAATACTTGAAGGATCAAAGGAATTTAAGAATATCAATATATTAGTTTTATTCTATTCGGGTGATTAAAGATACAAACAACTTTCTATTTGGTTTCTCTTTTCTGTAGTCGATTCATCACGACAATACATTACAATATACAAAGTTTAACAGGAATTAAGCGTGAATAATTTCATAGATATTTTATACTTGGTCCTTTGTACATGTAAAGCCTCCTTTCTGTCGCCAGTATGTCAGTCCTTGTGTGTCAAAGAACTTTGGTCGTTGAACGCAAAAATTTCGACTCTACTTTTTCCACCTGTTTTTCCACCTAGATTCACGTGAAAATAATAGGATCGCTATAAATTACTTTGCTTTTCACAATATTCTAAAACCGTCATCTCACCTGCTCGATTTATCAAATTATTCTTTCTATGGAAGATTAGAAAGAATACAGAAAAATGACGAGGAAAAGTGAACGCATTTATCGATCTCTATACGTCAACAATTCCACTATTGTTTCGCATAAATGTCCGCTGGAATTTATATGATTGCTCGGAATGACGAAGAACAAAAACTCGCGAATCGAACATTTCCACGGCTGGAACTGGAACGTACTGTAGCGTTATTAATGCAATTACACGTGCCGCAAGAAATTTCTCGGAATAGCTCGAAACCCGTGAAAATGTCGAAACACCATCGCAGAAAAAACAAACGGATGCATTCAGATTCATCGACCATCTCTAAATCCAATCGGACGCTTCCTGACCAGACAACCTAACAGAATAACCGACTTCAAAGTTGCAACGTTTCATCCTTGCGTGAATTTCTGCAACGTTGAAGATCGTTACGGCTCCACGCTTGCTATGCTAACGATTTCACAACGGCATCGACTCGAAATCGACTTAGCATTAGAGAATTACGCGCGCATCCTTTGTTCTGTTTAGTAACTAAAATCATGTGTTCATTAATACGTTTCGCGTCGAGTTGTTTTTACTTGACTCTGTACTCTGACCATTTGATATTTTCACTAAAAAATTTTATATTGTATAGAACTATTAATTATTGTACATGTGTATATCAATGATACTGAAAGAAATTTATCATGACTCATTCTTTTGTTGTAAAATCATTCTTCAGTAATAAGTTTGTTATAAAATATTTTTCAATTTTTCTTATCTATTATACCTGTTCACTAGCCGATTATTCTAAGCATTTACAAAAGTGTAACAAAATTTTACAAAATTTTTACCTCAACAATTGCTATAGTTAGTTGCGGTAAAACTGCGATAGTTAAACTGCTGTAATTTCATGGAAAATAGTCATACAATAATTAATCAGAGCTCATTTCAAAGTTTGGAGTTCCTAAATTAATAATAATTCTTCCAGTTAATTTGTCTCGTAGAGATAGTTGCGTGATGTAACAGTTGAAAAATTGGAGAATGTTTCTCGAAAAAGCTGTACATTGAAACCTCCCTCGAAACAGTATTTGATTCACAACTGTTATAGCGAACGTTCTATACTGTAAAATTAGTAGTTGTTTCGAAACGAATCAATTCTAGCAATGTGTTGAAATAATTATCAGTCTGAAATTGTTCAGTTAAATACGTATTTTTAATGGACTAATTTACAAACATTGAAATCATACAAAACCAGGCAGATTTTTATTAAATTCCTTTTCATACTATACATAACTACGTAAAATTTAGTATTTGATATGTATTTTGCAATGTAATTACCCATGAGAACAAATTTTGGCAGAGTGACTCGCCTTTTAGGCGCACAATAGAGCCCTTTTCTGCTGATTAGTAATACTGATAAACTGCACGTTCGCAACATGTTCGATTAAGCTAACAATACAATGTTTGCTGTGTAACCTGATTAACGTTTTCACCGCGTGAGGATTAATCAGGCAGGACTATATCGGGGACTCACTGCGGGTGACGTGTTTCACGTTACCGTAAATTTCAACCGTGTAAGTATTTCCGGCGCGTTCAATGAACATCGACACGCTCCGCAGCGACTTCGGAAATATGATAGCAAAATCCAGTAAGACGAGCGAACTAAATTTCCGAACCTACAAAACTGTTCACCGTATTTCATAATGTCGACGAGTCGTGAACGAAATAAAACAGAGAAATAGCGGGACACAGAAATAGGAGAAATAGATATAGAAGGAGTGGAAATGGAAGAGAAGACAATCCGTGCCTGCACGGTCCATACATGTAACCAACATCCCATGTAGAAATGTTTTATGTAACAATTTATATTCCATTTGTGTAGCGGCCTTATCTTTCATTCTACAACTTTTTAAAACCTTAACGTAATAACTCATCCGCCGACTATTTGATTCCACTGTTGCTTAAATCCCTTGTAGCGACTGTCCCATTTTTATATTCCCGGTCCACTCCGTACTCTCTTTCCTCGTTTCCTGTTTTTTTACTGTGTATGTATTTGTCTTTTCATAGGGTAAACCATGCAATTGGGACGGGTAAGTCTTTTTAATTTAAGATAAAACAAAATTGGGCAGGTCAAAATTAAATGGTGGTTGAGGATTTGACATATCATACTATCTTACCTCTTGCGTGAATGCAAGGATGCATTTTAAAGAGACCAATATATTTTATTCTTTTTTTTAATAGACTACGTGTTCTCTATGAATCTTTTACAATCACGAGAAAATCAATAATTCGAATTTTCAAATCTTTTATTATTCATCATATATACCCTGGAGCTACGTTCAAGCTTATATAGTACATGTGTACAGTGGCTAAAAGAGAATATTCAAATCTAGTATTTAGAATGATGCAAAAATTGAGAACTCACATTTATCGACTTTTTCTGTGCTTATCACGTAAATTTAAAAAATGCGTTTTATTGATCCCGGTAACTTATATGCATACTGTTATTTGTATCGAAATCGGTTATCGCAGAGTCAAGTTATTGTCGTTGAAAAACTGCGATTTTCGCTATTTGTAATTGAGTGGATTAGAATTATAGTGGCGTAACTCCCACTTTCAAAAATTTTGTTTTATGTCTTAAAATATAATCTATACATGCCAAAATGTTAAAAATACAAGCGAAGTAAACTAAAAAATTGCTATAAATTCTTTACTCATTGAATATTTGTCGACGTCAGTATAAAAGGCCGAATTAAATGAAATTATAAAAACATAAATGGCAACAATATAATTTGTTGTCCACATTTTTCAAAGAATTAATCATTTCCAGAACGAATTTGTAGAATTACTATACCCTAAGTTTCACGTCAGTTTTCTACACGTCGAATAAATTCGCATGAAATTCTTATTGAATTTCAGACTCTACTATTCCACAAGGAAACTAGATAGTTATAACTAACCGCAGGTAATTATAGTACATTCAAGATTAAAAGTTTTGGTTTCATGAAGTCGAAATCAATAGAAACAACCATTACTACCACAAATAGTTACTCACTGCTCAGCGAATAAATACGTCAAAGATGTTGGGGCTTTTAGTTTATACTTTCATCTTCCGGTATTTGCAAACATTTTCATGTTAAATTAAACATAAAATTTAAATAAAAACATTTTCATATTTTGAAACTTTATTTCCAGATTCCAAAGCAGTGTCCATGAAAGCCTACAAACATAAATTTTCGATTAAAACAGGGTTGCTTTTATTTTTCGGCTACGTTTTTAGGATTTGGGAGCACTATGCGACATCGGGTGACTGTTCGGCAACCGGTGGCGAATAACGGAGTTATTGAACCTTGATTTCCACTTTAGCATTTTAGTCCGATTTCACTCGTGATCGCCATGCGCCTGTCGGTTTACGTAACGCGACGCGTACACATGCAAATCATGGTTTCGTGCGACAGGTCTGCTCGCGCGCGACCCGTCCGAGAAATATTCGCACAAAGGTCGCGCCAGTTGGCGCCGTTCATCTGCCGTTCACGAGCATCAAATTCATCGATTCACAGAGCGATTCACGGAGCGATTCCGCCGACGCGTTTGCGATCCTCTCGTCCGATCTGATCTTCGGCGACGCCGACACCGACGGTACTTGTTATGCGCGCGCGAGAAGCTCGTCTCACAGTACCCGGCGAGCGTGTAAACATTTCGCGGGGAAAGCCAGGAAGTCGCCTGGCCGCGAGTGAAATCTACCGTCTTTTATTTTCGTATACATCCAGCGACCCCGATCGCGTTTCAGCCGCACGAATTCCGCGCGCGTCACTTCCGTTCCGATAAACGGCGCGGTCACCGATCTGTCGTAATCGCGACTCAAAATTCGCTCGATCGGGACTAGCGTACTTTACGAAATCGACTGCTGGTCATCGACATGGAGCGGACTGGTGACCGGTCGACAGCTACGACTGGCGATCTGGCCAGTTTTTCAGGTCTGATCGGTCGGTTAGCTCGATTACCATCGCCGCGGTCCATTTATGCGATCGGTCTAACAGCGTTTAATTTTCCAAGGGCTTCGCTTAATTCAGACTCCTGCTAACTGCGATTAGTGCCCGAGGAATTGTCTCGTTGTTGGGTCGACAAATTTTCGAGTCTGACTAATGCATGATCGTCATTTGGGGCGTGTAGGTAAACTGCGGGTAATTGGTTCATCACGACGCCCCATAGCATTTCGTCCTGCGGACCAACATTGTAAATTGTAAGCGCGAGCTCTGGGAAATCTTGTGTTGTGATATATTGATAACGAATTCTAGTGTTTATTGTTAAAATTGAAATTTTATTACTTTCATTTTATAGATTGAGTTTAATATTCTAGTGAATTTGAATTTATCTAATTTCAATTTAATTTATAGTGCTTCCTTCCTGATACTAGTCACATGTATTAATTAATCTATTGTTTATTGTTATTATATTAGTATTTTAGAGTCTACTGTATTTTATATTTTACTACGTTATCATATTTATTGTATTTATTATCGCTGGCCAATACCTTTTCTTTATTTATTTCAATGCTATATCTTCAGTTATTATTATATCATATATTTATTAAATTTTAGCGAACACAATAAGCGATATACTTGTGGCTACCCCTGGCTACCATTGTAAACCCGGGAGAACATCTGTTGAAAATAAACAAGTAAGTATTTTTTTTAATTTATAGTGCCTTTAATATGATTAAGTGAGTTTGTAGAACAACAATAACTTTTTGCAATTTTTTGTATGAAACGTATGCCAACTTCAAAATTACTTTTTAAGAAGATTTCCGACATTTAATAGGGTACTGGAACCGGTTACTGCGTCCTTGGGTTGTGTTCGGGCATAAGTAACTTTGTAATTATCAAACAAAACATATTAAAAGTGAAATATGTCTTATTCTATAAATATAAAGATAATTATATCCGAAAACAAACCAAAGGCACAATTGGTCACTCCACCGTAACCGGCTCTACTGCCCCGTATAGATAATTACAAATATTTATAGTTAATTCAATCTTTTAGTTCAACGAAATTTCAAATGCGAAATTAATGTATTTGGATACAGGCAATGCCAGGCAATGAAAAATTGCTACCCCATTATTTCTGGTAAAATAACTATATTTCAAGTTATAATATAACTATCAGTTTCTAGTGGCCAACTTCTAATAATGCAGACTTGTTTTCATAAGAAGCAGTTTCGATATAATTGTCACAATAGAAGAAGTTTTTAAGAACTTTTACATTTGTACACCAAAGCATAGAATAAATATTTTCTGCTAAAAAATGCACTGTAAAATGTTTGCACATATAAAATTGAACAGACACATATATTTCACTATTATTCACTATTATTTCATCACTATTATTGATGCGACTATCGTGATATCACCGAAAGTTTAATATCACGTTTCCGCTTAATATTAGTATCATCGAGTCATTATTATATTGCCGATCGGTGGTTTCAAAATAACTTTAGCTCATACATGGATTCGCGATTCATGAAGTTTGGTTAACAAGCATTCAACAACGTAACGTATTTAGCTAGTGATCATAATTTCGTAATTAGTACAGTCGATCCCAGTAGTAATGTACCAAACACAGAGCCCGAATTATTGTACACTATAAATCTGATGGGAGACGGAGCCGTACAACTCGCTTGAGTATGCACTTTTGAATTTCCTGATATCGTGCGTAATTCGATTTGTCCACAATCGGGATTGTAAACCGTACTGTGACTGTCCCCGCCATATCGATTTTCTAATTACTCAATGACCATGTCAGCATCGATAATAAACAGTTGTTGATTGCAAATACCAGTAAGTTTTGTTCTAAATTATATTTATCCTTAATATGACAACTATCGAGCTTATTTTGTAGAAATATGTTCTAGACGCCAACATTAAAAGAAAAAAAAGATAAAGAATAATAAACAGATGCCGTTACATTAGTAATGAGTCTTTAACGGACAACCCAGTCGCGGGGAACTACTATCAGCAACCTAATTCATAATACTAACTTTTAACTTCTAATAACTCGTTATCTCGTAGTTGGTAGACAATATGTTAATATTATTCTTCGTCATTCTCCTTTACATATGATTTTATTATCTTGACATGTGACTAATGAAAGACTTTTGCTAATTAACTTAAATTACGATGCAAGTTCTTGAATTTAAAAAGAAGAACAATGATCGAAATTACACAAATGCTCTTGAAAGAAATGAATTCCTTTTCAAAAGATACAACTTTATTATTTATTCTAAAATAATCTAAATCTACAAATTGAGGATATTAATACTATTGAAAGTTATCGTGTTGTCAAGATTGATATTTTTAGTACGTATACTATTCAGCAGGAATCGGACGACGTGTCTGTTCATGAATGGCTGATTCTAAAAACAACTGGTTCAAATGATTTCTAGCACTAGATTTCTACATTCCTAACATTGTAGTAATCTAGATACGTTTGCAAGTATATAATGGAAAGATGATATAGAATTCTTACAGAGAAACCTTAAAAATCATCGTTGCACTATTTTATCATTCCCATCGCCATCACCATACACATAAATCTTCTTCGCGATTCATACAGTGTTTCTACATTGCGAAGATAACAAATGTAATAAAGCATAGTAGCACGGAAATATACTGTCTCGTTGTTTATCTTCGGACCAAAATGAAGATTAATTACACGTTACATTCTCAGCCTTCAGATTTTAAACGCGTCGAAGGTAGCAGAAGCGATCTCTTGTCCAATGTTAACACATAATTTTTATAAACGATATATAATTAACACTGATAATCAAAAACCCTTGAATATCCTCAATTCATAGCAGTATTTCGAAGTAACCGATGACATTTGGCGTATATGTACCTTTACAATAAATATATGTTATATTCGTGGAGGAAGAAAATAGTTCAAAGATTACATTTCGCCACGTTTTTGGCAGAATCTATCACTGTGCGACACGGCACTCAACGTGTTAATCATGCGGCCAATTGCCGAACTGTTGCGAGACGAAAACGATCGACGCGGCCGGCAGCTGTATTGCTCTGGATCACGGCTACGACGGCGATCGTTCGGTCGGTGCACCGACCAGCTCCGACTTAGGCGTGGTTCTTGCGTAATGCAAAAGCGAACGCGCTGCCAGCCCGTTTTATACATGTATGCATTCTATGTATACGCGCCGCGACCTATGCGCTGTCCCGCAGCTCTCGTAACGCGGCGATAAGCGCAGAAAATTCATATTCGCACGCGAGATCGCCGCCCCCGCGAGCAAATCGTTACGGCAGCCCGGTAGAAAGTAGAAAGCATCTACAGGGCGTTAAATGAAAGACGACACGAGATTCTATCTCCGATCGGGAAGGATTTATGCACGGTTGGATAGTCGTAACGATTGTTAATGATCCCTTGAAACGGCGGATCCCGGAACGTTTTCTGATAACGGCGGGGACAATGTGTGTAATGTAAACGCGAAGAGTTTTATCCGGCAATTAGCGTTTTGTCAGGAACGTATACAACTACCTGAGTGGAGATGATAATGGACTCGTTTTTACCGTGAATAATATCATGCTCGATCCAGGCATGTTACCGTTCTGATTTATTAGCGGCAGCGTTAAAAGATGCATTTATGCAATAATACTCGGGTACGCCGAATCGTTGAATAAAAAATTAATGCTACTCTGAGAGAAGTAAAATTTAAGTGAAAAGAGAAATGGCATTTTATACGTATGCACGCTTTTTGATCGTATTATCGCGGTTTAAATGTTGGAACGTGGGATAGTGCATTAGAGATTGAAATAATTTCTATTTGCAGATGGCATCAGTTTAAAACTAGCTTTTTAGAATTGCACAATAATTAGTCCAATACTTTCACCATAAACGAATGCATCGGTCGTTTTATTCCACTAGTCCGGTTAGATTATTTTCTTTTTCAAAAGACATCACAATTTATGACACCACAATTTTACACCCTGTATATCACGACCGGTGACCTTCGATGTATCGAAAGTACGATAACATTGTAGATTTCCCGCTAGTTGCCCACGTCGCGTCGTTGGAGTAATAAACTTTGAATTACATAACGATAATAGGCTCGTGAAAGTTGCCGGCGCTGGCAAGAAGTAGACGAACTGATTGAATTTGTAATTAAAGATAACGAAAAACTGAAGATCAAGAAAGGAATATGGGCCGCGTGCATGCTGGACCTACACCTACGCCTTGCACTTGGTGGCCTAAGCGAAATGGAGCGTGTAACGGTTAAGCGTTCCTTAAGTTTACAGATGGACAAACCGTTCAAAACTCTTCGAGTCGCCAGTCACAACAAGTAAGTATGCATCGCTAATCATCTTATTAAATATTTGTCAATAGAATTAAAATTGACGAGATACTGGTACGCGTCAAACATATCTTGGCATTGGATCATCAAAAATTGGGTACACAAGAATGACACAAATATTTGCTGAACAAGGAAGAATCATTCATAAGAGTTTGGGTAATCAATATTCTGAAATTTTATTTTATTGACTATTTTAATTGGCATTAATATTTTATTGGCACAGTAAAATCGACTTAAACGTTAGAATTCAGAAAATGTAGTTAATGTTTCCTAGATATTTGTGGAATTAATGTTCTCCAGGAGTGCTCTTTCTTTGTTTATCGTGTTTCTACCATTCCGCTAAACCAACCTTAAATACTTTATTACTATTGATTGAAGTAGATCGCTGTTTACCATTTTTATATCAGATCTCATTAAACTGTTCACTTACCATCTCACAGTTCGCGAAAAAAATTAAGATGCATCCTGCAATATTAAAACTCCACGTCATGGACGTTGAAAAGCAATCGGATCAACCGGATCTCCGTCAATTTATCAGAGACTTTGGCATTGATCAACGACGCAGAGATCACTTTATCGAAGCTGGTTTTAGTCCTTTTAGCCTTGTTATTGCGACAATATCCGACTCCCTTTGAGACAGTTTTCTTCGGACATTTAACCCGGGAGGTGGGTTTGGAAATTCGCAGATCCGAGCTTCGCTCAGGCAGCGCGAGCATGTTTAGAGCTTTATACGATCGCGTAAAGCTGTCAATGCGTCCCTCATAATGCGCCGCGGTTAAATCAGCTGTTCGCAAGATAATGCGCGGCGATATAACGCGTTGATCCGCGTCCTGAGAAACTTTTTAACAGCGTACACATTTTGCGTTGCGCTCGGAACGCGTATACGTTGCCACCCGAGAGTTATACGGGAAATAAAGGCGGATAGTGGTCGGGAAACACAGTGGTAATGAGGTTTTATATAATACCAGCGTAAAACGTTCAATTGCGATCGATTCGACGTTCTATCACACAGTGTTATATTGTTATTACGCGCCTTTGGTTATTGCCAGTGAAAGGACACCGCGTAGAATATCCCATTAAGAAACCGATACTTGCTTCGCATTAGCTCTCCCCATATGAATACGCTGACACCCAAAGGAAGTGTTACGCACTTGAAGTTCTTTTGTCGTCGAACACATTTATGACCGATCCTTGCGTAAACCTTTATCTTACAGTGTCAGCTCAAACATGCAGAATATAGTGAATTTTATTTTCATCTATCGGTCTAATCTTTTCAACGTTATCCGAATTATCTGAGTCCGTAGTGTAATCCTGTTATGAAGTACGAAACTGAAAAATTCGATCGCGTTTTTGAAAAAATGCTCTGAACATAGCATCACAAGCATTTAAACTGATAAAATCAACAATGAAACAGAATTGGTCCCTCGGAATTTCAATATTGCAGTATCTTTTTAACTCGTTGCAACCACCGATAACTCAACCGTAAATAATGTAATTAAACATTCTCATAATCGATTAGATCGTAGTGTAAACTGAGAGCTTCGGTACTAACTAGGTAACCACTGCTAATATTACTAATTTCCGCTATAAACTAAATTAACAACGCGTTAAGTTATCCCGCGGAAACTTGTGTGCCGATGCATTCCGGACAAAACATTCGAACTATTATACAATGTGGACAGAAAATCGAAGATCGCGCTACAAGCACGCATTGTAGAATGTAACGAGCTCGTTCAGGGACATTTTCATTCTTGCGGCGAAGGATCGGAACAACAGGATTCCTACTTATTGGCAACTTGCGTAAGGGTAACAGCGAGCGAACGAGCTCGTTCTACGCGGCCAGGTACTGTTTTATAACGAGAAGAGGTTGCCAGATCGGCGTCGGAACGGTCCCCGCCGTGATCCACCATCCGCGCTGATTGGACGATAATACCTGTTGTAGGTTTTGGTCACAAACTGGAGCAACCGAGGCTTGCACAGTGTTTCCTTCTCAAATTCTAGGCTCGCGGTTGACTCGCTCGTTTATGTAATGAGACGCGTGTAATCGACGCCGAATCGCAAAACCGCAGCCGGAAAAGATCAAATAATGCTGTTTGCGGGTTATCGATTGCGTCTCTACCGCTGAGATCGACGTTTGGATACAACGATGGTGTGACGTTGGTGTCGCGTCGAATTTCAATGGCGCGATCTATTATTTAAATACGATGATGCCTCACCAATTGATTCAGTTTCGCCGTTAACGCGTGTTCACCGTTACGCTTACGTCCCAGCTATCGGTTGAGTCGCTTTGAACTTGCGCCGGTTAACTTGGATACAAAGACAAGTTGAAAGTGTTCATTGAGAAATTTCAAAAAATTGTTAAGAGAGCTCCTGGTTGCTTAACATTCGGTTTGAATGCCCAACATTGAAGGAGATGATCTTTTGATATTTTACGCGATAGTGTAAACTTGCGTCAATTGATTTTTGCATGCAGTTAATAGAACTGCACACGTCGTTACGTTACTATTGTGTAGAATAGCGAGTATAGAATCTCACTCAAGCTCGAACACGTAAATGGTTTATATTTGTGTCAAATACAAAATTGACATGTATTGTTGCTTTCGCAATTGAAAATTAAGTCTATGTTTGCTTGACACTTAACTTGCGATAACAAGAGGGGAAGGTCTGAACAAATTGGTCTTCCACGAATGAAAACATTGCTTATACATATCCAAGCGTTCAAAAAGTTATAAAAATATACATTATTGTATTTGGGAGAGTGTACAGTATCATTCTGCGTAAAAATGTTTTAGATAACTGCTACAGTTAACTCTTAATGCGTTGTTTAAATCGATAAAGTATAGTAGAAGAAACGTCTATTGGGTATATCATTTTTATGGCTTTCTATTACATTCGTATTATATTCTTACTATATGGTCATCGTTCATATTATATTTCTTGTACTTACATTAATATTCATTCAAGTGGAACTCCGTTTATATGAACTCCATTCGTATGAATTAAATAGCCTAATTAACTAAAATCTATTCAGAACTGAATCCATTTATACAAATCCGAACTTCTATTAAATGAACGAAAAATTATAGTCAGTTGTAGGTGACAGATGAAATCTAAAACTTGCCCTCATCCGATCAATGACATTTCAATATTATTGCGATTTGCTTTATTGTATTTTATTACTGACGGTATTATCGATAACTATTGAGGACACGTACCGCGTAACTAACTAAATTGTAACTAAACTAGAACTAAACTTTAACTAAATTGCAACTAAACTAGAACTAAACTTTAACTAAATTGTAACTAAACTAGAACTAAATTGTAACTAAACTAAAACTAAATTGTAACTAAACTAGAACTAAATTGTAACTAAACTAAAACTAAACTAAAACTAAACTAAAACTAAACTAAAACTAAACTAAAACTAAACTAAAACTAAACTGAAACTAAACTAAAACTAAACTAAAACTAAACTAAAACTAAACTAAAACTAAACTAAAACTAAATTATATTTGCAAGATATATAAAGATACATAAATATATAAAAACGATTAAATGAACCATCTAATTATGTGAACCAACTTATCTCCCGCCAGGTTCGTATAAATGGAGTTCTACTGTATTTATAAATTATGTAAAGGTCATGGTAGATCAAATTTTCTGTAAATATCACAAATTAAACAAGGTAGTACTCATCTGCGCGGTCGGAATGGATTGAAACAGAACCCATTCTTAAAACACGAAATTTGACTTATTTCTTCAAAGTTGAATTACTCAAAAACCAAGGATGATAGAGAAACGTGACTTTTGGACTCGCGTTTAGCGTACCAAAATCTATGTGGATCGACTTGTTATCGAAATGTAAAAATGATGTACTTCCTTGACCGAATCAACGACCAAAACGGTAGTTGGAGCAACGATTATAAAGTATTGAAACGACGAGGAATTAATTGTTGCGAATGTTTAATCTGACAAGTATTGTCATCAGAAACAGTAATTGCGCCTCACGTTCGATGGAACGACACAACTGGACCGATGGGTGGCTTGCGTGACAGGGCGCTGCGTAGCGCGGCAACGAACGATGAGTTTAATTATCATCAACAAGCAACAGGGTGGCAAGAGACGGTGGAAGTGGTCGCAGGAGACCAACGACAGACAGATCCACGGCGGCGCGGTGTCTCGGCACAATCCCGTAGAAAGCCAGCGACGTTAATTTCCAGGATCGTGCGAGATATATGCTGCACCTTACGCGCAACCACTCCTCTCGTAATTCACTGATTCCGCTGGATTTACGGCTGCAATTCTCCGAGTCCCCGGACTAGTCACGGCTTTCGTATGCGCTCTCGACGAAATTGACACAGGTCCGTGTAAAACCAGCACCCGCTAATGAATTGCCTCCCGGCGATAACGTAACGCCGAATCGAATGATATATTTTCGGCATTAATGGAAACAGGTGGCGATCGCGTTAGTTCGCCTGAAACGCTGCTCGCCCGTCTCGTTTCGTTTCCAGTCGAGCTTATGGAAACAATATGAAAGCAAGATGTGGTATTGTGCTTCAAACCAGAACACGTTTATTGTTCTACGTTCCTGTGGCGGTGATTATTTCACAATTCGACACTATTTTCCGGTCGTAACAGTTCCTTCACCGTGTTCCTTTTAATTATGTTATTTCATTCCAGTTGCAAACACGCTGTAGAATAACAGTAATACTATTCGTGGAATTCAGCCCATGGCATTGGCCCTTTCAAACTGTCGAACAGACCGAAGTTTCAAAAGATTTCATAAAATGAAAGTCTGGATTTTGCTGGGCATTGTTTAAACAAGTTTAAATGTACTAAATGCTGTAAAGAAATACGCTGTTATGATAGGGTAAATTCTGAATTTTTAAAATTGACAAATCACTCACACATTTCCTAAAACAGAGGGTGATGGAGGAAAACGGCGTTCGAATTTTAAAAAGTTGAAAGGTAAACAGTTAATTCGAACTTACATTCTGTTTCAGGAATTAGAAAACAATTTTAAATCCCATCGAGCGGTAAGCGAAGAGTAATGGGATCCCATTTAAATAAATTTGCGCGAACAATGTCGTCGGATAAATATTAATTATCTCGTGGCGCAATGCAATAAGTAGCAACGTGGAACACGCTATTTCTCGCTTGCAAAGTACGGTCACATGTGTTGCAGCTCGAAATACGCGTCGAACCGGTGCGACGTCTGACTTTGACGAGCGGAATGTCACTTCGAGGGAGGGGAAAGTTTTACGAGCCATTAACGGGGAAAGCCGATCGCGGGCATTAATTAGCGCAACTCGATGGGTAATTGAACGATACCAAAGTTAGGTCCTTTGAGACCGAAACCGATCGAAACTTGTCGACACGGCCGGCCTCTAAAATAGTTTACCTACCATCCGAATAGAAGTCGGACGCATAGTTTTCGTAAAAGGCTGTGTTCAAGCGTGAACACGTTGTTCATCGGGTGTTCGACGAACTTCCACCTAGAACATTAACATTATCCGGCGTATAACGTTACTTCCAAACGCACCGCAGAGTATTATTAATTGATACTGTCCGCGCTCGTAAGCGGCAAGATCAATTTCCTTGCGTCTGCCCGCCAAGTTATCTTGACTACATTACATCTGTGTTACCTGAGAATGATTGAATATCATATTGTCTCACGGATGACGTCGTTTACTTCCTTGTCATGAGTAAACGTTGTAACAACCGTTTCATTACGAAATAAACCTAGTCGTAAGCCATAACATCTCATGCTTCAAACTTCTTGTACAAAACGATCTGATTCATGGCATGACATGACATTGATTTGAGAATTATAATTGCAAGAACATTGCTAAAATACTTTTACCACGAAGAGAGATGTGTCTTTTTATTAGTGCAGAAGGAATTGTAATTCTAATGGCAGCAAACCGTACTATTTTATACACTAGTTGGACGAAGTGTCATCTAAGAAAGAGTTTAATTGTTTGGAGGACGCTTAAGTACTCTCCTTACTATTATAACATTTTATTGTTGTACGTACCTCGTTGTACCATGTCTTCTCAGACGATTCACTGTTTTTTTGTCACATTTCGCAGAGATATAAAGATATTAAATGCTGTAAAAATAGTAAACGTAAACCTAGAAAGTACCTGGCAAACGCAATAGAATTAATATAGAAATGAATGTTTTGTGCCTTTTACAAGATACGCAGACATGTAAGAACTCGTTTGGCGAAGTCGTGCAGGCAATACCCAAAAATCCTTAAAATTGTAAAACATATCGTGCACACGTTATGTTGGGTCACGTGAAATACTAAATTTCTTGCCAGTCGCAAAACATCGTTATTTGTTTAAAAGTTATATTTTATTTATTTGGTAAAAAAGTATTTGCAAGTGCGTACCACGAATAATGTTCATTTGAATTTAAAGAAAAAAAGAAGTTTTCCTTCCCTTTGATGATCCAACGTTTCATGGAACAGACTTATTAGAATTATTGAAGATCCTCGTTTATTTTGATCAGTAGATCCGACGTTACATTGATACATATAACAACTTTTTTAAAAGCATGGTATATTTTCGTCGGTTCCGACTGGTAGATCAAGGAGACCGTTCGTCGATCGGTCGAGAATCAGCAGATTTGACGATTGATTTCACGATGATTCAGAGTGCAATAAGATCGAAGCTTCCGGACACCGGAGATTAGCAGGAGCACTGGTGTGCCTCTCGCGGTGGCACACCAGCTGGTCATAAGCGTGGTAACGCCTTCGGCCTGGATTCTAGAGCATGAACTTATCGGGAGCGAGGCGGCGAGCGCTATCATTGCGCAAGGAACGACTCACAATGCCTTCGGTCCGAGCAAAAAGTACTCGGCGAGCGAGCAAGCTGCTCTCGACCGATCGAACTATCGAGGGGATTGGTCGATCGGGGCTTGGCTTGCTACGTGCGCAGCAACCGCGCTCTACGACTCTACCGACTCCGTGGAAAGGAAAATCGGCTTCTACGTTGTGCGAAAAACGCAGTTGCGATCGCCTCGAATTTTTCCAACGGATCAGTGCTTCATTCGGTTGCCAGGCCTCTGGTATTTATCGTGAATTGCGCGAGCCCAATATATTATGATCAATTGTTTATCCCTCGTATATATCATACAATACAATTTGATTGTCGTATCGCGCTAAAGAAAATAACGACAGATGCAAATATTATCAATGAATTGGTGAAACAAGTAATTAATTTGTTATAAGTGCTTGTATAATATTACCGAAGCAAACATTATTGTGCTATTCGATGCAATTTGGATCTGATTTCCAAATTGATAGGATATTAGTCACCAGATTTGCTCCCCCTGGTGTCAAGATATTATAGCACTCTGTTTTCATTGAAAAACTATTATAGATTAAACGTGCGTACACTTCGTCTTTAATCCTTCGCTCGGGTTTATTTATACTGCAATATTCAACACTGTCGAATACATTTATGTCGCATGTACTTTTCAATTATTTTCGGGTTTAATTTCATCAGAATCTCCTGGTAATGTAAATATTACATAACTTTACTGTAATCCTTTTTCAGATATGGATTTGTGTATACTTTAAACACTGCTAATCAGTGTACAACATTTTTTAATTACATTTTACATTGTAATATACATCAAAATGTAAAAGTTAGTCACTTTTAGAAAAGATTAAATATTGTGTTCAAAGGATCAAGTTAGTTTTTTAACTTTTGATACTTTCGTACGGAGTTGACAATATGGCAACGTCCTGGATTTGCAGTTTAATAATTTGATTTAACACAAATCGTGTGCCCTTCATCAACAATTCCCTCTTAAAGAGTATGATTTTTTCAGATTTGTTTAAGAATTTTTGATGGGAAGAAAATAACCAAGGGCAATCTTGTAAGGTGTTTTCCCGATCTTCGTAAACCCATCCGAGGATATGGAGGAACTGCTGATCAAGCCGCGGCACGTGGTATGCATGTTTACGTGAAACCCCATGACGGCATCGGTAAATAGCAAAGAAATCGTATGTAAATCTTGACCAAATTAAATTTTGTGAATTTCTAATATCACACAACGTATCCAAAAATGTGACTTACACCACCGTGATTCTAACCCACTAATTTGTTAATACATACGACTGCTTTTGTAGTTGCAACATTTTCTGCTAGTGATAATTAAGAAATTACAATGTTAAAAATTCGTTGAAGTAGCTGTACGAAGTTATTAAACGGAATTAAGAATATTATTATAGTGTCCAAATTGTCAAAATTGTCCCATTTGTCCAAATTGTTGAAAACAGAAACACATTTAAATGCGGAATTGAAATGCAACATTAACGCACGTACGAAAAAGTGATAAAAAATTATAGACATTTAGTTTTTCAGCACTATTCAGATAACTTGATGATAACATCATTATTCTACTATTTACAGTTCTACAGATATTTGCAGTTCCAAACGAAAATAGGTTCTAAGCGACGATAATGGTTAATTGTTGCCGGCAACAGAAACGGAAGATGTTTCGGAGAAACATTCGATCACAAGCAATTGTTCACGGAAATATGGAACATCAACAAATAGTTGCTGCTCCAATGTGGACGTAGCATTAGATTTGTGTAGACGTTCCAATCCCGATCGTATGAATTATTAGAATAATTCGATCGATCCTTTTGTAATGTGCAGCCGTTAAACCGCAAATATCGTTCACAACCGTCATTCCCCGGGGAAAATCGGCTTTCCCTGCAGCCCCTACCGAGCTTCTGAGACCACCTGCCAAATGGATCGGAATTTTCTCGTGGTTGATGTCAATATTGACGCGAAAGATTTACTGCCATTCCCTAACGAGCTGTAGGTCAACGTCGGATTTTTCACTAAATGCGATAACAATTTCAAATTCCTTTATATCACTGCGTTGATGATAAGAAAGCCGAATTTATTCGGCTTGTCTTTTACTCCCTTAATCGAACATTTATTTTTACGATATTCTGTTACCTGATCATTGTATTATTAAGATACATTATTGCCTAGTAGAGAACTTGAACGAAATTGTTAATTAATAGAACGTTTTGACATCAGGATATTAAAAAAATATAATAATATTATATATGTTTATTAATAATAATAAACTACACACATTGCTTGTCATAGATCATTTTAAATTGTAACAACTGATAAGCAGCATTTGTTGAACAAATTATTTGTAAAACGAAGCCAAAGAATTCGATAATTACTTCTGTACCAACTTGATAAAATCATTGAATACTAAATGTGCTTTATCGTGAGCAATCAAATTATGTCCATGATTAAATAATTATGTTTAACAATTCTCCGCAGTAACGGTCGTAAAATTTCCGTAATTGTGCTACAAGTGATCATATAAATGTCTATTATTAATAAACAATGCAATAATGTAGCATTTCCGCTAATTCAAAATTTTCTGTAAATTTACAGATTCGAAGCAGAAATATTCCAACAAAAAAGGTCACTGAAATGTAGCTGAACTCTCTTAGTGTTTTTGTGTCTAACTTTATAGCTCGTAACAGTCGGAACGTTAAGGCTCTAGTCAGAACAGCCATTACAGAGGCTGAGGAATTCAGGTTTCACCCATCAATCTCTGTCTGCCTTAAAATTGGGAAAAATCCTGGTCGGTGTTCAAGTTTACCTGATTATTCAACCGATTACTCGTTCAAATCAAACACAAACGGAGTAATCATTTATCGTTACCATCGGAAACTTTAATTACCATCGATGGCGAATCTGTTGGTCTCTTTGACCTCGCGACGTCAAATATTTGAAATACTAAGAGCCCTTTCAAACATTATGACCGATGCCTCGTATACCTGTATACACAGCTCTGGAATTTAACGCCTCTAGTAAACTGTCCTCTAAAGAAACAAAATTTTTACAATTTCAATACGATATCATTCTTGAAATATTTCAAATAATATTGCTGCTATGAAAGTAACGAATTATTTCAAATTAACCGATGTCGCACAGTGTAATCTCGTGCTACATGCTATTCTGATTTCTACATTTTAGAGACATGCGTGATGTATATTCATTTCACTTTTCAATCTTAGGTTTCACAGTTTGTTCTGTCACTTCAGCATGAAAATGTTCAAAAGGGAAGCTACTAGTAAATTTTTCGCTAACTTTCGGGTTTTATTATTTCATATGAAAATAATGCCAAATAACGTTATCCAGATAATGGAAATACTAACAGCCTGTAGAAGCAAGTCGCCAGAACAGTGGAACGAACTATTGCAGGTAACAAAAAACATTACATTGAATAATTACCGATACTAATTATGTTCTTAAAATATTGAATTTAAAACATCGCCTCAGAAGACGATATAACGTTTTAAACATGAAACGCCTACACGAGGACGTCTAAACTATCTGTTCTGTTCAATCTTCCGACAGAAATAAGTGTCTAAGGCACAGGAAGCTAAGCAATTTATCTTTACATATGCGAAAATGTTTTCCGCCACTTATTCCCGATTGTTATTCAATTGCAAAACAATGAAAAGACAAATGTAATTTCCTTTTCAAACTAAACAGAATTTTTCGGTAGAATTTGATAACGTATCAAGAAAGTTTCATATTTTTCGCGTATCAACATTTTTATACGTTGACGCGATAAATCTGGAAAATCGTTTCGTGTGCTATACAAATGCCACCGTTTCGAGATCGTTGCTTAGAGTACGAAAGAAAATTTCAGCGCGGAGATGCTTATTATGCTGGCGGAACTTCTTCCCATCGCGCCGGCAATTACAGATCCGTGGGGGCAGCCTCGAGAGATCGTGATGAAAGCGAGAGTCGCGGGAAGAAGGCATTGTTCGGACGATCAACGCGTGGTTAGCACGCGAGCAGAAATCTCGGTGTGTCGCGACTCTTAAAGAAGTGACTTTGTTTCGTTGCACGCATGGGGGACAGTTACGTAAAACGCAGCGCGGCGGCGCGCGGCGTTCTGTTACGCTGCCGGCAAAAGCTGCCTTTGACAATTTAATTGGTTACGACTTCACCGGGAAATGGTCGTACACATACATGCATCCACGACGTCGTATCGTGTGAAACAGCGGCACAGGGTAGGCCTCCGTTCGGAACTACAAATGTTCGAAATGAATTTGCAACGTTCGATCGACGAGTAGTCGAGCGTGCGGATATTCCGGATGCTGCTAATGAACAATGTCACTACATTAGAATGAAAATTATGAGCGACGTGTGGAAACTACAGGGTAGCTATGAAATAAATTGCGGCTTGTCAATGTGTTATGCTTGGAGCGTTCGTATGCCAGGCATTTTTAACTAATACATATCGTGCAAGTTGATAGTATAAATTTCGCTGCATCGTTTAATCTTTATGCTAAGTTTCAATCAATTTAATAGTGTCTTTAAAATAGGACGTGTCGCAGTAAAAATTGTACGTAATATTAATCTTTCAGATCAAACGTTTTATAGAGGGAGGAAGTTGCTTCGACTATATAAATTCATTTAAAAATTTTGCTGAAACTGCAATTTTATTTCTAAACGAGTCAATATTAATGCCAATCGTCAAATTCCAGGTTAGAAAGGGACAAATGAAATATTAGCAATAAAATGTTCTAAGCACCTCTGCATCTATCATATAGATTAGGGTGCACGAGTTCAGTGTGCTGTCCTGTTGTAAATAGTACAAAACAGACAAATTAACAAGAAACTTTCTCTCAAACAAAGATAGAAGTCACAGTAACGAACCAGAAGAAAACCTCACCACCATCATACAAAGGGACGTTTTAACGAGTTCTCAAACAGACTTTTCCTGCTACCCTGATAATTCGACTTCAGAGAAATGATTACAAGCCTCGAACGTTTCTATCGACACTGTTTCCTGCGCTCAGAAAAATAACACATTTAATTTTTTCATCTATTTCTTTGACTCGCGTATTAAAACTGTGTACAACCACTAGACTAGACTGAGTAGACTCAGATAAATCACACTTTCAATTTCTAATATTTGCTGCTTACACAAGCACCACTTTTTGATTAAGTCGTAATAATTCATTCAGTAAAATAACGGATGAGAAGGATACGATTTATCAAATTGATATTTTTCTATACGATTTTCCGTAGAATTTTTATATTGAAGTACAAAATGAAGACAAATTGAAATTTCAGGTTTTACATTATCAGAAGAGCTACTAGATAAACAAATTGAGACAATTAATAATTAAATTTTTTTAAAACTATGGTTAATATGATTTTAATATCGAATAAAAGTACATATAATATTGTTTGCGTTAATTTCTTGGACGCCTTAGTAAAATTTACTATAATTATGTAGTTACTTTTCAAAATTTTGAATACGAAATTAAGAATACCAAAACTGAATAGGGATACAATGTTTGTCTTGTACAAGATATTTGAACAAGAATTAGAAAAAAAAGCGAGCGATGGTATTATCAGGTCTGCTCGTAACTTTGATAATGATCGTAGTTCGCACACCGGCTGTGCCGTAAGTCACCTAATACCACATGCAGCGGAGGTTTGCGCCAACTATACCCCTACATTTGCTTAGTCAATTTCGACTACACGAGGACTAAAAGTATGCAATTTTGGTGCGCACTGGATTGTATAAAATTTCGATTTTAATGCGAGTCATTTATGTTACGTAATAATGTAACAAGATAGATGTTACGCGAATGAAGAAATTCTAAATTAATCGTTAATTCATGTTAAAAGTTTAACGTTTGCTAATTTCACGTTTTAAGATATAGATTGGTACAAATTGGTATTACTTTTTATTGTTCTGTGTACAAAAATACAAAATTTGTCAGAATACTAAGAATTGGAGACTGTTCCAAGAATAATTGATTGAAATTGATATACAAAGGTTTTGATTGAAATTGACATACAAAGGTTTCGATTGAAATAGTTTCGTAGAATCCTAGTCCTAAATAACTGTTACAAGAAACCAATATTTCGTATTCGAACGTCCGTAAAAGTTCAACTGGAATCGATTTTTGTTCATTATTTCCTGCAGTCCGTATATGAAACCAAACGTCGTGAATAATATTGTACTGACTGGCTTGAACGCAACACAGTGCTAGAAAATATTTGACAAATTCTACTGTCTGTAATCGAGCTTTTCACTGTGACTACTATTTACTCCTAATGTAATTAAAAATAGTATGTTTGAAGGTGAATTGTATACTGCTGTTCTATATGTTTTAACACTTTGTCAGAAATCAATAACACGTATATTGTTCGCAAAAATAAACAAACTTTAAAATCGAATATTTCAAAAACGGAGCCTCGGATAAAAAAATTATATACCAAATTGTTTTTCTCATTTCTTCACGTAGAATCACTCTCTATACGGTTATACTATAAATTCCGGCCCTCCCTGTATATTGAACAAACTGAATATTACTAGAATTTTTAGAATACACAAGAGTCAAACTAATACTTACCGTGATAAATTTTAACTTTCTATTTTCGCTTTCATTAAATAAATATTTATGATATCGTGGAAATCTTTGGGGTTGATATCCAGCACTTAACGTGTAGTAAGTTACTTGGAAATCGTCATTATATCGTGGTTCTATTGTTAATCCTTTGCACTTGAGAACATTTTAACCCTAAATCGAAAATAGTTTTTCCGACTTACAGTATTCGTGTTTTATACGACTAACTATTGTACATTTTATGCATACGAATTTGGGTCTAGTAAATGATACTACAGTTACTCCATGGTCAGTTTATTAACATTAGAAGTACCGTGTTCTATACGCGACTACTGTATACTGACATACAACAATGACAAGATTGGTTTTATTTATGTAGAACATATATTTAGAATAAAGAGATGCCTCTAAAAATTTCTGATAGGAATATTTTCATAATGTCAATAATTGTAAAAGCAAAACTCGGAAAGTAGTCATCTTGACTGGTTCGGTATTTCTATCGTTAAATACGAAGAATTTTGATATCGTAAAAATGATTTTTGAACGTGATATAATAACTTTTAGTGGCAACTGAGAGATACCAGCCGAGTGCGGAGGGTTAAAGTCGACGGATGTCACCTCGATACGTTCCCCGTAAGTCACGAACGATCTGAGCTAGCGATCTATCGCCGTTGCGATTCGAGCGAGCAATAGCACGCGGTGGTGTCGCCGCCCGTTAATATATACACCGGTGTGTCGGTGCACAGGTATACGCAGGTCCCGTGCAAACTGCACGGCGGTGCCCACGTCGAACGGAATGCAGTTATTATTCAACGTTTACGCGACACGCTCGCCTGCTCGCGTAGCAACTCGCGGTGCGGCTCGCGCGGTGCCGGCGTCATTAATATGCGGTTAGGCATGCAAAAGAATTGTAGCGTATCATGGCGGCCTGACCGCCAGAAAAATATCGGTACGGTGAGCGGGAACGATTACGGTGGGCCCGCGTGTCTTACATTTTTCCGTCGTCTATCGCTGATTTTCACCGCACACGTTTCTCACATTTCCGCGCACTTTTTCGTTCAACGGATTTTTCGTTGCGGAACCTCTGCACACGAATGCTTCGAACCGCAGTAACTTTAGGTCAGAGTCAAACTACTGTGAGCTGTGGTTAAAATGGTTGCATATGGAAACACATTTCATGTATTAACAATGCTCAGAGGGCATTTAAAAGAGAAAATCCAGTCGACTCTCTTATAACACAGTTTCGACATAACACGTTTCACAAATTACACTCTGCGACAAAAAAATGGGCAGACTTTAAAACTGACGTAATTTCTATTCCTTCACCATTACAACTAAGATATTGTTTGTATACAAAAAAACTTGTAAACTTGTAAATATGATTGAATTTCGCTCATCTAAACAATTTTATTCGAAAAAGAAGAATTTTTATGGAAATATAGTGCAACAAAATGATAGCACATTTAACTAAAAATGATGCACAACAATAAATCAACGAATGATCCTTAACGCCCATCTTTAGTACATTTGGATAATCCGGTAATGTTTTCCCTGGCATTTCCACATACAGCTCGATAAGATTTTTCAATGACAATAGGGTCGAGTGATCTTGCTGGCCAAACCAAAATATGAATTTTTTTTCTCAACAAAAGCATTCTCTCAATACTGTTGCAGTCGGTTTTGCGGCATTATCCTGCTGAAAAATATATTTCTCTCCATCAATTCTGATGGCGGTTTTAAAAATAAACTTCAACGTTCAGTTAATCAGGAGTGATCAATTTTTATGGTTTTGATAAATCGTTTATTTTTAAAACATCAATGTTTGTTTTATTCACGTCTGTCCTTGTTGCAAAAACGATGGAACACCATTTCAACGTGTATCCTTAGTGAAATTATACATATATCTGTAGATGGATAATGTTCAGGGTATAATGAACCCCTCATGTTTCAGGATGTCATTTTCTTCACCTGGGTTGCAAAAAATTAATCTCGAACAAATTTTTCTTATTGCTACAATTTTCATTTGCCTATGTTACAGAAACGTTGAATTTCCTTCTTTAATTTGTGGTTTGATGTATGATCATTTTATATTCAAAACTCCTGTGAAATCTCTAGCTTTGTTGTTGTTTCGTAAGTTTCACCCGTTCCGCGATTTCTACATGACTAGGCTATCTGAAAACACGGTTTCGGTCAATCAAAGACATATTTATCCTACTGTACTTTGCATCTGAACTTTCAGCACTCAGTTTCGCACGGTAAATAATAAAAGTGTTTATACTACCAATTACTTGAACCAAAAAGCAGGAGATCAGTATAAAGCGTGTAATATCCGTAAAATATTGTAAGCGTGTAATACCATCGAGTAATTATGGGCGTTGCGGTAAGAACGGTAGACCTTCGGGCTCTAATTAACTCGGTTATGGAAAAGATATTCGAAAGATTCGAAGTGGAAGCGAAGCATTCCGTGGAAGTCAATGAAGAATTGCTGGTATTTAATCACGTAGATCAAGTTTGGTAACTGCAAATCTGATTAAACTATGTAACAGCTCCTTTGACATTCTACTTCTATTAATCGATGATTTGGCTCGCACGTTTGCAATTCTTGCTCTACTAATTACTCTGTAAATTGCAAAATTAGAGTTAATCGATCGTTTAGAAGTTCCAACAGCAAGAGGAATCTTCGTTGTACAAAATGAAATCGATTAAATTGCGACTTTGCGAACAGATTCGCTTCATTTTGTCGAAGAAAATTCTCGCTCTCGCACCGATTGAAATATTTGCATTTTACAATTATAGGAAATATAATACATAATATTGTTTCTTGTTTCAGAGCTTCGGAGTTTAAACTAATAATGGAGTTTGAATTTTCTTTGGTAAAACAGAAAGCGATCGCGTAGTTTCAGGCGGGCCGCGATTTCCTCGGATAAACCAGAAATCGCAACTGTCATACAGTGGACATCGATTTGCCCGATGCGGCAAGGCGATTGGTTTTGCATACGCAACGCAGAAGACGGAAAGTGAGCTAACGAGGATGTCGTTCGGTGAACGGACGAGCTTCTTTAAAAATCAATCTGCGCGTAACGGTACTAAAATGTTGCAGCCAGAAGCCCGGCGACATTTTCGGTGAAATTTAAATACGATTCTCTGTGCTAAAACTCCCCTCTGCCGTGTTTCTCCCCTCGGCAAATTTGAATTTCCCGCTGCCCCATTGTAACTGGATGACCACTCATTCTGGTTACCGCGAAGCCCACAGCCACGTAAAGGTTCTTTTAATGAAATTTCATTGTTACCTCTGTTCTACATTCCAGTTGGTGAAATCGAACATTTTTTTTTTTGGTTAACAATGAAATGTGTACCATTTGACAGTCTCCGCTTTCGCCAATTGTTCCGGAAAACTCGACACTCTGTGAATCCTGATCGGATGATTTCAAAATTGCGGAGATTTAATTTTACAAGCTTCGAATGATGTTGTTTAGCAATTAAAGTCATCAGTGTGTCTTAGAGGTATATGAAAGGATACAATGTCATGCAATAAGAAACTGATGAAAGCATCGTTAAGAAGATCTAACAAAAATACGAAGTCTGATTACGTTATACAAAACCGTTACCATAAATTCAGTAGCACAGCGAATTTTCGCGCTTAATGAAATTATTTTGATATAATTTTCAATTGAGATTAAACGAAAAATCATGTCCTTTAGGAATGGTTTTATCTATTAAAGTAAATTTTAAAGTAAAATCAATATTAAGTTTACTTGTCTCTTAACATTATATTGTATTTGCTTCCTATATTTATAATGAATATGGACATATAACAATTGTATTTAAATAAGAAATATTACTTATTGAAATACATTCTGCTCGATTGATTCAGACAGATTTCGAACATAAAAAGATTTTCGGCTGCAATAAATATCGCACTTGTGATAATATCCCTTGCTCGAATAAAGAATAGACTCTATTTAAATAAATCTCTATCTAAATAAATCTCTCGAAATATCAGAGCCATTCCGTCCGCTCATTCCTGAATAGTTACCCGCGATAATGTTCCTCCGTCATCTTATTATACACCGTAGACAAACAAAGGCATGTATAGCTCTTCGTTTCGTAGCAGCGATAGTTTAGCCTAATTAACACGAACTTGAACAACTTGGCAATTGAAGGCAACATCGAACGGCACGAAGCGAATCTTGTTTTCACTGTACCGTTAATTCGTAATTCGTGACTGCTGTTCTGGAAACCATGCTCCTCTTATTCATTTCCTCAGCTCTTGTTAATTACTCGAACGACTTGTCACATTTGACTCAGATCTCCGTGCTATTCTATGACTTTCAACTTCTTCATTGCGATATAGAATGCGAGACTTAAATCTTAAATATGGTACATAAGTGAATAAAAGGAAATGTGTTAATGATGTTTTCTATCTATGGTATGACCAAAAGACCAAGGAATTAAGAGGCAAATTAAATTCACTCCAATGACGCAATATTATGCAATAAAAAATAGATCTGATCGAAATTTTAATCAGCAGTCTGATTAACACTCTTGCAAATCACTATCTACATATTATATTGTCCATGCGTCACATTAATTAATATTATTCATAAACTGCAGCTACATTACTAATTTGTATCCATATTAATGATTACGTTATTGTTCCAATGATTCGCATGTATTTTAGATTTCATAGATAGATCTTTGCTTTGAACAACGATTTATAAAACGGTTATAACGCAAAGATATTCGCTATTAGATTTAGTTCATCAAAAGTAAAATCAAACTATACTATATTCCATTTAATCTTATATTCTATTGTAATTATGTCCTCGTATTTTGCAAGTTTCTCTTTCAATGTGGCTCCAATTTATTTGATGTGTTATGCACTAAAACCATTAGCGAGTGAAACGAAATTCTGCAATAACGTGGCTGAATACGGCCAAGAGGTAAATTAATAATATCTCCGACTCTTTCAGTGCGGTACAGTGCTCCAAAAATATTTGACCCACGCTTCCTTACATTTAGTATTCGACCATTTCAAAGTGATCGGAATAGCCTCTGACGTCAGGAATGGAGGATGTAATTCATGAAGTATGTATCTTGGGAATTATTGATCAGAGCAAATATTTTTACTCGACGAAGGGTGTACTTTTAAGTGACAGACGAACAGTTTTATTTATACGACTGCCTTATTTGAAAGATTTTAAATTTTATATGCATAAACTGTAATTCATTATAAAGTAGTAGCAAATACGAAATAAACTGATTTAAAGAATTTGTCCCTGTAATTAATGTGACATATCTGATAAAATATATGTGCGCAAAGTTTTCTGTTACTGAAGCATTCAAAAAGTGTATCAAAAGCTTTTCCCATTAAATTCATTTCATTCCCATTAAAGTCATTTGCTAGTCTAGGCAAATATCAACCGACTTTACTGCACGATCACGTCCTCATGCAACAAAAGCGTCAAAGGATGTCATATTCTCTTTGAGCTGGGAGTTCTCTTTCGTGTTGCTTCTTCGTCCGACATGCCTCTAATCAGATATCATTTTTTCAATTTTAGTTATAGGCTCGGATAACATAGTTAAAGAACGTACGTTTTTTTCGTGATTCCAATTCACAGCAAAGAGAAGAAAGGGTGTTTTTGTCGTTTTTAGTAGACTGGTCCGTTTATTACCCAAAGAAAAATTCAAGTGATTTAGTCCAGCTTTTGTCTACTATGGGTAAACTTTCGAATAATTCTTTCATGTACCAGGTAGATTCCATTAAAAAATAGAACTACTGTAGTTCTGGCTAGTTATCGAAATCATTCGTATTAGTAATTTCTACCTCAGTTTTTCAAAAAATGATCCAAATTCCCCGGTAACAATCGAAAGCTCAACATTCGCAGGAATTTTGTTACAGCTGTTCCCAGACCATCAAGCATTCCTCTATTTCCACGTTAATGGGTGCACACCTGTTAACACGACTCTCGTGCACGATCATTGCGCGCGGGCCCAGCTTCTCCGTCCATCGAACGCAATCAATTTCCGAGGCAACGCGATCCCTTTTTCCCATTCGTGCGGCGTTTACTCTTTCGATTCGAGATGCCGCGATTTAGATTTCCTGCTGCGGTCCAACGATCGACCAAATGGTTCGATTAGAATTTTAAATATCCATTCTACAACGACCGAGTGGATGTCCACGACTGTCGGCATCGATTAGCGAGCCGATCGGAATTTTAGATACGGTTTTGAAGATATTCAGATGCCGGCTGTAAATCGTATTGAACGACCGGCGACCGCGTAACAACCGTGGCGAGGCACAAAGGCAACCGTGGGGATCCGTTTTGGTTTCGACATGATCCGCTGGAAGTTGTAATTTGCGGAGACGTTCGCCCGACGACGGCGGTCCAGCTCGCCGAGGATTACCGATTCCTGTCGGTGATCCGATTGTATTTAAATAAGATGATGGGATATTAGATTCCAAATGTAAGCCCTACTCTCGTGGCCGGTGTTCTAGCTGTTAGCATTCATTACCCGCGAGATTAATACCTCTGCACCGAGAACCTATTCAGGTTGCATGGCTGTCATAGTGCACGGTGGCTTTCGCAAATCGTGTCTCTACCCTAGCAGGTTTCCTTAAAACCTATTCAATAATTTCTTATAAAACTGAATTCCGAATATTTATGCGTGATAAATATGCAACAAGTATATGACATTTTCTGCAGGATGAATATGCAAATATGCATGAGAAATATACATGAATAATATTTAATATTAACTGTTCGTAATACATTTTGCAATTATTGTAATTTATTATGATTTAAACTAGATCTTGTCGAACAATATATTGTCCTGTCGTAATTAGAGCAACATATCTTTACTTGAAAGCTAATTGTCTTCGAACTACAGATAAATTCATTTCACTAGTTCCACGTTCACTGACAAATTAGTATCTGTGGCATATGGTATCTTACTACTACTGTTGAAGTATGCTAACAGGAGAGTCTGCTTCACAAATGTAAGAGTCATTGGAAAATGTTGGCGTAGAGAAACAGCTAGATTTACAGTGTGATAAACTGTATAAACACTTTGGTGATATCGGTAGTATACAATATGCTGCACTTGGTAAAGGTAGGGTCTTATAGCTACCAATAATGACAATGCAGCTTACGTATTACATACTGAATTTTCAACACACAAGGCACACACCGTTCAGAACGATATTGTAATTTAAAACAAATATTAGTATTATGGTATCTTTCCACTTTAAACAAAACTGGTGATAATTGCGTTGTTTTCAGGATTCTGTATGAATAGAAATTTACAGATCCTGTTTAAAAAGATTAATTATTTCCAACGTTACATCAGTCCATATTTTACTCGAAGCGTTACTAGCTGCTTCCCGAATAAATACGTTCGAATCGTTGGCAAGTGCTATGAGAAAATTCTCCGAATAATTAGAATCGTGTGTTTGCATCAACATCCGGAGTCTAACGTGCAAGCATCGAGCAAAGAAGCTACAGGTAGCCGATCGTTTCGTAGCGAGATGGTTGCTCCATTTCACTCGGTCAGGCCAGATCCCGGTCGGGCCAATCAGTGTCACACGTACGCACGACGAAAGCTGATGTTTAACGAGCTCGCGTGGAAACTCGTTAACTTTCGTGCACGGGGCCGGATCGGAGTGGTCGAAGGTATTTCCAAAGCGTGAAGCGGAGCATTTTCTACACGCTTGGACATGCAGTGCACTACCGATCTCCACATATAAAGGTAGCGGGCTAGACGTGTCTTGCTCCTCTCGTCGAAACCGTCGCGTCGGTCAGACGAACGAACGCAGAAAGGAGGAGGAACGACGAAGGAAAACGGAGAAGAAAAAGGATGCTGAGCTAATGCAATGCGCGGAGAAAGACACAGGCCAGGCCGTCAGTCGTTACCTACCCTCGGGCCCAGTGCTCAGACACCGGAAGAACGTTGCACAATCAATTAGCATACGCATACCGCGTCGACTGGTACAACCCTAACTCCAATTCCAATCTCAGGGAAATCGAAGCTAGGCGCTCGCCGTTCTATTGAAACAGGTCGCGGATTCTTTCCATGCTGAACGATCCAGAACGATCGATCAGATCTTTAGATTTAGGATTCTATTATTATTCTGCGAATCTCATGTTGAAGCTTATTGTTCGGGTTACTTTCAATTAGCTACAAAGAAAGAAAGCTGCAAAGGGTATGTGAAATATAATTATGAAATTTTGAACACGTTTGTAAATTAATTTACTGCTATTATTCTGAAAATAATGTTAGATCGCAAACAGATACGAACGTCATTCCTCAAAGTGGTGGATGAGCTCCTATCGTATCCAGCACATCCGGAGTTAATAATAATACATCCGATTTAATAATCACAAAATGTACGTATCACAGTTGTGATTATAGGTGCGTTAATTATTGACTGACTCGGTCATCGGCGAGTAGCACGCGGACGGTAATTCTAGTTCAGTGGCATTATAGACGTGATCCAGTCACGGAGCAAGAAATCGAGCGACTCGATCGCGCAAGCTGGCGTTAATATTGCAGCACATTGGCCAAAGAGAAAAATACAGCATTGCAGAAAATTTTACGGGCATTGCTACTTTTCTTTCGGGAAAGTTACGCAGCCTGGAAACATCGTCAACAAAAATAGAGCTCATCGTTCACAAGAGTATTATCTCTTAATTAAAAATTGCACTGGGCATCGGTGTCGACGTCGGTCCGTCAGAGTTAAGTAAGAACGATTACGGCTGGAGAAAAGTAGGAAAGAAGATAAATCTATTAGGTGAATGATATTGCGGGAACATTGTAGCGAAGATATGCTTCCGTTGAAATGTTTGAATAATCCCGTTTCGCAGTATGAATAATTTACTGTTTAACAAACGAAATAGTTGTAATTATAGTCTCTTTGTAAATAGATGAAACACTGTTACACGTATTTATTGAAATATACGTGAATTTGTTTTTGGTGCTTCGTAGCGTGCTACGTTTCAAACATTATAATGGTACACATTTTGTGGCATCGTTATTTCGTGGTTTTCAAATAAATTCTCATCGTTCGGAGTTTTAATAACGTTGAGTAGAAATTATTATCGTCGTTTCCATCTTACTATAGTTTATTATTAATAGGATACTTTAACATTCCTGAGAAATAAAATTTCCCAAAACTTCATTTATTAAAATATTGATAATGTAAAATGGAAGCGAAACACGATGATCACAATTATAAAAATGAAGTTGTATATATATTCCCTGTAAGATACATATATTACACAATTAGCATTCAATATGAATTTGAAGCATCACAAGAATGTTCCGTTTAATTGAACTTCAATTATATTATTAAAAATCATTTTGCTCATCTTGTTTTCTATCGAACTAACAACAAATGAGTGAACATAATCAAATCATGTTTATATGTATGTATATATGTATATATATATGAAATTGTGGATGTGTTGTTTCTAACATAATAGAAAGTTTGTATCGACTATAATACTTTGATTCCCCTCCAGAGCAATTATAATGACGAAACGCTTAAACAGAATATTCTGAAAATTGATATTTGCCACGTTGGAATCATTGTGCAGTGTAACGCAGTGTAACGTGAATACGCATGAGTATGCGTGACCGTGCAACCGTTCCAGGAACACGGAAATTATATTTCGCTTTTACGGTTACAACGTCGCACGGCTGCCACGAACGAGGCCCGTTGTCGATGACTTAAATATCGTTGACGTGGATCGATGCCCGTTCCGAACGCAGAAAATACGAAATTGGCATAAGAAAGTAATTATTATATAAAGTATCATTACGCGACTACGAAATAAAATTCGAGGGTTTTCAGCGTCAATGAAATGGAACGTATGTTTGGTCACTGTCATACATGCTATCGGAAACATTCCGCTGTTATCACAAAAGAGCAGCGAACAGCGAGTAATTGTTTTCTAATATAATACACAATATAAACAGCATTCACTCTATACGCAATTATTAAAAGGTAAATAAATTATTTTTAATTTCGATTTCTATGAATTCGTTCATTAAAACTCTATTTGGCTCTACATTCATTTAATGTATTTATTATAAACTGATTTTATTTCGCAAACGAAATTGTACGTAGTGGTAAAGAATTTGTTATAAATTGATTAGTGTATGTTTCTCCATTTATTTGTTCGAGGTAAATCACAGGTAAAAATTAGAGTACAAATATAATGATCGATTAAGGAGAAATCGCCCATTCAAGAGAAAAACGAGAAAATGTATTTTATCGTAATGCATTTACAAGTAATAATTCAATGATATAAGAAAATATGAAAAATTAAGCAGTTCAAATAGAATATATATAATAAAAAATGTGAAAATAGAGCATCTGTTAGCAGCCTACGCAATGAAAATATTCTATAAACTGCAATTTGCCCATCCCCAAAATATGAAAAAAAAACATGCAAATTCTCCAAATGCAGTGCTGCGTGTTATAATTTTAAATGAGCATTTTCTTTATGTGAAATATACGGTCGTCGCATATATGCGAGGCTGTCAACGAACGCGATATGGTGGGCTGATAACTGGGATTAAATTGAAATCGGTAAGAAGATCGCAATGTCGATGGAGTCGTAGCGGTTAAGGGAAACCGGGAACGCAGACAATGCAGTAGATCGTCGACGTTCACACCGATTGAGGCGAGTATGCGCTCGCTTGCTCGCTGCCTGCAGAACACGGAAATGATGGGCAGCTTCGAGCTGGACGGCGCGGTGGTAGCCCACACTATCTTGCTTAGCCGATTGCATAAGAGACTTTCGAGTTTAGTTGCCGAAGCGAACTGCTAGCGGCACGCCGCGCGTCCAGCCGTCCTTTGTACTCGATTTTTCTTTTTTCGGCGTGCACTGATCAACCCTGTTCAACCCCCTCCCCCCTCCCGATAATTCCATATGGCGGTCTTTTTTCCATGGTTTCTATTGCATCTCATCTTGCTGTGCACAGTTTCATCCACGCGTTCCGCACATTTCCTCGCAAATTTTTAACACGTTTTATTCATATTTTCATAGTTCTTTTTACACGCTCAAACTTGAAAGTTTCTTTCGTTGAAACTCGTGCGTTGTCTTTTCTTTCACATGTTCATCGAGTACAATGTTGTTACAAAAAACATAGTTTTCTATCCGAAATTTTGTATTGTTTGCTAAACCTTAATAATGATTTCGTACCCTTTTGCAAATCAATTGCATCTCGACTACTGTTACACCTGAAAGAGTGTGTCAGGCTTAGTTTGCGTATGAATTAGGTGTTCTTATTAGTAGACTGTACACCTTTATAGATTTATGATGTTTAGTAATTTTTTGTATTGTCACAGTACAATATAACGTGTATATTAACATGCGTTAAGAATATTTTTTCTCTATTTTTATTTTAGTATAAGGTACTTTCTAGTTGATAAATTAAACTTCCATGGCGTGGTTTTTATAAAACAATTATTGTTCTTCTATCTTTTTTAGTTGCCAGTTGGGAAATTATTAGGAAAATTCCCATTTTCATTATACCACAATTTCATTATCGTTTATGACGATGATTAAATCGGCAATTCGGCCATTCAATTGTACCGGCTTTATCACACATCTATAACCGGGCGTGTTTCCTAAAGCTATCAGTATTTCACCGATTTTATTGTATTAAGGACCTTTATGTATTTCAACATTTGATAATCATTAATTTCGTACCTTTTCCATTCCTCTTGGACAACAACGTGCAGATAAACGAGCACTCCATTTCATAAAGTTTTGATGAATATTTTGTTAGTCGACGTGCTGACAATTGATCGCGAATACAATTTCGATGGCCACACTGCGATCATAACGAATACAATTTTTCATAGGGTGTTTGTTTACTGACTAAGCCAACAAATAAATAACGTTCGTAGCTATATATAATTTATCGAAATTAAATTTAAGTAAAACTCTGAATTTACTGTTAAGAATTCTGTTAGGGTTCGGATAAAATCAAGTTCCCATTCAATTATATTTAATGTTACATTTATTTTTACATAGTGAAGTCATAAGTAGTACATCAAATGCATGGTAAATTATGTGTTAAATAATCACTGAATGTAAATTAGCTCTGTGACGAACTACCGTAGTTAGTTATCGATTAAACTACGCATGATTTATAATATGATAAACTAACAAGTACGACATGGAGCGTAAATTATAATTTATAATGTATCACATTTGTTCTATTGAAGTGAAATGTTTCGAAACCAGGAAATCATTAACAATTTTAAATCTGAACGGCTCACCACGTTCAATAATTTTTCTAGCAGCTTTAAAGTATACTATGTATAGCCAAGCTGATGAGTTTCAAATTTATTTCGCCAATTAGAAGAATCATTCTAGCAAAACTGAACTTAAAATGCTATTAATGTTTTCTAACATAATTGCTTTCTTCTATTTGTGGAATTTGCATTTGCCATAAATACTGAAAGTAACACCGTCTAATAACGACTGATCGAGCGGGGAAAGTACCGGTAGAGCTTCGGTGTCGATGATCTCAGGAGGAATCATTGCACGGTTTTAAGACTTCCAGTATTTCTGCAGCTATCTCGTGGACACAATGACATTTCGATGATATCTTTTAATGTCGTGCGCTGACTTTTACCGGAAATTCCAGGAGACGTATTCGAGAACGAATGCGCGATGATGCGACTAAAGTTGGCAGTGTTGTCAGTTGTCAGACCGGCGTCACTTCCTGTCAGTTTTTGATAGGCAACGGCACGCGGAACGCAGGCCAAGTGCACGTTGTTCGGTTTTCCAGAACAGCGAAAGTGCGCTCGCCGCGGCGGGCAACGGAATGTTGCACGATTTTCGATGATAAAACGATAGAAAGCGACCTAGCGCTCACGTAACCGCAATTATACACTTTTGGCGATCGTTGTCGTTGCTGATAAATGTCAGCCCATTGAACCGGCTATCGTTTAAAAAACTTATCTATCGCGAAATGAATGGTTCGAACCCGAATTCAAATGAACGAGTTTGCCGTTCGTTGATTAACGGCACGAATCGAATTGACCCCAAACACTTTCTGTTCATAGGTTGACTGCCACGTCAGTCATATATGGGTTACGTTATTCTTCGATCAGCTTTGAAACCAAATTTTTTGTTGCGAAATATTCGAGCATGCCATTTATCAGAACGCGTAATAAGCGGGAGAATAGAAGTAATTAATTGATAGGTAGGAAATTCCTCAGCTAAACTAACCTGTGATTAATTCTATCGTCAAATCCAGCAAGGAGTGCTCACTCGCTTCCTGCATAATAGTTGAAGCGCGCGACATCGGTGCATAGAGGACAGTTTCTTGCTTTTCTGCGGAGTCTTCGAAAAAAATGAGCTCGTATTCGTAAATGGAACACTGTGGAATTGTCCTACATTGAGATCTAGGTAAAACGTTCATAACTGCTAAATGTAGGTCGAAACTCGGATCGGTACATGCACGGTTTTGCATGGTTGATTGAGCTTTTGTTTGTTGAATATTTGTAGCAAAAAAGAGAGATAAGAAATCGAACGCTGCGCAATCAACAACGTTCACTTATTGAATACCTTTCATATTGGCCTTTCTGTTCCAAGGTAAGGGTGATAGACGTAACAGTAACGATATGTCACGTTTTTTCACCTGTGAATTATGAACACAAGTACATTATGTAGTAAGTAATATTATCCCATTAAAGTAGTAGCCAGACCAATGCAACACGGAAAAATCGAAAATCAATAAACCGAGAAGGCTGAACAATTAAACGCACTGAAACAGAATAGCTGTGATGACCTCGTTAACACCAACCTGGCGAAGATCGTTACAGTAATCCCAACTTCGGCACATTAGCATCGAGAAATTCTTGGCAACAGGTTACAGAAGCAATGGTACTCCATCCAATCCTGTGTTCATTAACTTCTCCAAGAAGATTCCGAACATGTTTCGCTCATTCTGCAAACAATTACATTTCTTATTTATGTGCTGTCGCTGTATCTATTTTACTACTCTCATGAATGATGAATAAATCATTGGATTCACAAAATTGTCGTCTTGTATTCTGCGTACCTTTCAAGCTGCACGTAAGCACAGCACGTGAGTGCTGATTCATAGTGGTCCAGACCAAAGAATATGGTTATATTTTGATACAACTTTCGAATTGCATGGAGAATGATTGAAATTTTTAGAAATATGCTTTTATATATTATTGCGTTTTATGAAGTTAAAAATGATGCATTAAACATTTTGTCTGTTACTTGAAAACAAACTTGAAAATATTTTTTATTACAATCTATTAAACTAGCTAAGCATTATTAGGATTTACAAAGCGTAAGGAGGTTACAAAATTGGATGCTATAATAAATCATACTTTGTCTTCGCGTATCATTAAATGAATTGAGTTGATTTCGTTTGATTTTTATGGATGCTAAGTTGAAGGTTCATAGACTTTTCGGAAGCACTAAAAATCGATGTGACAAAAGTTGAGTTTCTGGCAAAATGTCACCGATGTCTTTGACTCGGACTACTGTGTGGTGTATCACGGAGCGGCGGAGTCGGTGCACATCAACCGGCTACGTCAGACGGCAATTACGCTGTCGCAGACTTCCACTATCGTCTCCAGCGGCGTGCAACGGACACGCGTTTCCCACGGATCCCCCGCTGCGTCGCCGCGAAAATTTCTCCGGTTTCACATCCTGATGTTACATAAAAATTAGAGCATTGGCGTCGCGCGTCCTCGTCCACAGTCTTATCGAAGTTTCTCTACCAACGGAGGTCGGAGATGATCACCTTTTCTCCAGAGCTTGCTTACTCGTCTCCTGGAGCCTAGAATTCGCAACAAAAGTGTACGAAGGTAGCTTTAACAAGGCCATAATTGGTTTTATGAATCTTGATCAGATGAGGTTTCTAGAAAACTGATCTGACCTTCAATACCCTATGTTCATTCCAATGTTATGTTTACGGTTACAGACGACATTCTCGGGACGAATAGTGCACAAGTTCCATGCTTAGACTGATGTTGCAGTAGCACGACCGATAACAGTTTGTAAGGTTAGGAAGAAGTTGACAAAATATTGTGTGGAATGCTTTTCAAGAAATCGACTGAGTCTCTTCTTGGAAAATATGTACGTAATCATGAGACACACATATATTCAGTCAAAATATTGACTGTTGCTTCGGTTGGATATCTCATATTGCTTAATCTGGATTTTCAAATTGATTTGTATATGCACCTCAATATCATATATAGTTCAAATAATATTATAACATTATATAATATTGTATATAGTTCAAAAATTTAAAAAAAGTATTACGGTGACGAATTTCGATTTTCCGGTTTCTCTTTCTTAATAGAAGTTATTTTGAATTCGTGGATATTTTATAGGCGACCGCTTCACCTTGTAACGTCACACTAGCAAAATAAAGTTAACTGAGGAACTTCCTAAGCTTCGTTCGAACACTTTCCAACTAATTGTATTCTTAACGGTATTTCAGTAAATTTACGAAGTTAAAGAAACAGTATACTGGGATAGTGAGTACTGCGTCATTATAATAAAAAATTCGTATAATTTGAATTTTCAGGTAAAGAATCTTTCCTAAAAACTCCAACGATTTTCGCAGAGAAATTTAATTCGTTAAAAATTGTTTTGAACAAATTCAAGCACCTTTCCTGCAATAAAAATATACATCGTTGATCTCGGTATCCAAACGCTTGTTTATGACCCAGCTGTGTTTACCGTTCCATAGTGTGTCCATACCTTCGAGTACGTAAGGCTCCCCAGAGTCAGCATCTTGAAACGAAACAACAACACTCGTCCATTGTAACTTTCTTGCGAGCCATTGTAGACTAAACCGTAGTAGAAAATCGGGAAACTCTATCGTGGTCTTTTGGCGACGGTTCAACGGTCCGGTATCCCGAGCGTTCGAACGGCCACGATTTACGGGGATCCAACTCCGCTTCCGTTGAGCAACCTTGTCGCCAAGGTCACAACGTTCTGGGAATTCTAAGCGACTCGCTCGAAGCTTTGACAGAATCGCGACCGATCTCCCGTTTCTTTATTTAACAGCTTCAAAGTGTAGTAACGAGCGTTTAATCGAATCATTGATTGTTAAATTTCAACGTTCGCTTGATAAACAATAAGCATTGATGTTCGATGAATGATATAACATGAATGTATGAAATTTCATCATCGTTTGCAAACAGAAATATGGCACACGTTATACCTGTTTCTAATAGAATGCGCTTTTTTTTATTTATGACAGAAATGAGCAAGTATAATGTTGAAACAGTGGAAAGGTTAATAGAATTTGAGAATGTTGTCATATCCTTTTCAACATATTAAGATTACTATAGAAAAAGTTGATTGTTAAAAAGATAATATATTGTAATGTATAACCCTGACATATCAAATATATTTCTTTGAGGTATATTCATACGAGAAACAGCAAGCGAAAGAGAAAGAGGGAGAGAGAGAGAAGGTAACTTGACAACTTGTTAATTGAAATTGATCATGTTCTGGAAAATGATAATTCTTCCCATATTAGAATATGTGAAACTATGAGCAACTTAGGAATATTAAATTATGGGAATTGCAATACATCATGGCACGATATGGTGCCTCGTTTCCTTTTTTAAATTTTGAGTGGAAAATTCAACTAAATTCATTGAAATCTTTTTGGTCCCACCTCTTTAAAATCTTAAAGAGGTTACTGTTCACGATCAAACAAGCTGGCGCATTAAACTGGCAGCTAACTTAGAACTTAAAACGAAGAGTTTTCAACGGTGGGTCAAAATGGACCCAATTCTCGCCACCCAAGGAATAATATCCAAAAGTTGCATAAAGATTCGACTACGAATCTGGAAAATCGTTCGGTTTCGGAAACTCGATCCTCGTAGTCCAGCAAACTGGATGGTTCAGCGCCACTCATAAGTGGCACTACTCAGAAACAGCCTCTTCGTTCGGCATGAATTTATGGCACTGGGAAGGGGTTAAATAAACGACTGCACACTGCTAAGTGCGCAGTAAATATCTGGCTGCCAGACGAGTACTCTTTACGACGAGTTCGTATGAAACAAATACTCTTTGGAGCCAGTCTGCAACTCTCTCACGCGGCTTACAGAATCATCGAGGAGGCGTGTCGTACATTAGCCTCTCTCGGTGTCTGTCATTAATTAATCCCATGACTGCTGTAAAGACCGTCACCCTGGTCCACACAAACGATTCCGCACTTTGGAAACCGATGAAGTGACGCCGTTGGATATAGTGGATACCGACGTGTTTTATCGGCCGAAAAACGCCGCGAATCGGCCGAAACGAAGGCGCACAATGCGGTCCCGGCTATGGAGAGCCGGCCTTAAGCTCCGCTCGCAGGATAGAGAAAGGGACACGCTCCGATTGGTACGATCGATGCATGAGAACGGCGCGGAGCGGTGCAACGGCGACGTGTGCTGCTCGCCGTGCAAACGAACGAGCAAGCGAGCCCGCCTCGGTATCAAAGTTCATCACGGAATCACGGGTGCATGGACAACTCGAACCGAGCCGTTACTACTTCTCGTGGGCTCACCCTCGACGCAGGACCGTCGACCGATTTCGTAACGGCGCGCCGCCGCGAAAAACGCCGAACGGCGTTAATTGCCTCCCCGCGTGAGGCAACGCGATGCGCGCCGATATGAAAGTCTGCTCGCGAGGAAAACTGTTTTGCATCGACGAAACCGGGCGAATTAGGTCGTGACTAGGGTCTGTACGAAAACTGATTTTCGAATTCCAAGATTTCCATAATGATTATCGAATCGGTTTTTTTATGAAGATTATGTGAATGCAAATCTAGTCATATGCTATATATTCTCCGAAAACGGTTTTTCATGGCGCGAGCGTCAATGCGACGCTTAATTCATTTTTATAGAGCTTTTAGTACTGGAAAATCGCACTAAAACTAACGAATTGCGCAAGAAAGTAGAGTACAAATAAAATATGTTATGAAATTTTTGTTGGTTCATATGAGTATCAATTTACGCCAGGGCTCGGAATTAACCAACACGCAACGTGAGGATCGTTGATCACCTAATTGCTATACACACACATACAGATGAAGCATAGGCACACGCGCCCGAGGTGCTTCGAACCGGAAGAGGTGACCATGGAGAGCGAGACACGCAACGAGAGTCAGGAGGTGTAGCCCTCGTGATCCTCGTGTTGCGTGCAGATTAATTCCGAGTCCTGGTTTACGCCAATAGAATAGCTTTATTGGTTACGAAAGGAAATATTGCTTTTATTTAAATATTTTCATTATTACATCGAGCAATGAACTACACATATATTGTTATACTAAGCACACAATTATCTATAATTTAGATAATCTTTTAATTTACAAATTTAGAAATCGGTCTATATATTATTAATTAACTTTCGTAAATCATTTCAAATCATTTATTTCACGTTTAATGGCTTGCGATACCTAAAATCGTTTATGAACATTAGTAGCGCGTTCAGTGGTATAACCTTATAAACAACTTTATCCCATTAAAATACAGTAAATTCTCCCCAATTGTCCTTTAGTTTGTAAATAAAAATAGTTTGTAAAGAAAAGGTAATAGTCGCTGATTATCAACAACATTCTTATTTACAAGCCGAAGTACAATTGAGGAGAATTTATTGTACGTAATTTCGCATATTTCTTATTTAATTTGAATGAATAAATAACATTGAGAGGTAATTAAAAAGAACAGTTTTGCTTATGTTCTAGCATCTTAAAAATAATGATTAATTGCAAAACCAATGACCGTTTAAAAAAAGTATCAGCAAGGAAAATAAGTCTGTATCCGTAGGTCATTGTCTCCTTTAAACTTTGCTGAGTTTTATTTTAACCTACGCCCCAGATCTTTCCAGATAGAAATACGTATAGTATCTTAAAATATCGGTCCAATAACCATGTACAGAGCTAACGAAAATATATCGTGCACAGTATCATTAAGCCTGGACTGAATGTTAATTAACTTGAAGCTCAGAATAATCAGCTCCATTAAATAAGATTTCAGTAATTCAAATAATTCGGGCACCGTATGAAACAACTACTATACTTTCCAAGATTTTATAAGAGAGGCCTAGACACGAATCGTGAAAGCCACGTTATCAGAACCGGACTCTTTGATACAGCGATCAAGCGACGACGGCGAGCTATCCGATAGCCGATGGAGAGCGTATAACAGTTCCGAAAGGTCAAAACGGCCACGTACCCGTGCGGTCATATCTCCGAAGAGTTCCAATAAACGTGAAAATAATAAATTTTAACGCGCAATTAATAAACTTTAACGCACAATTTTACGCACATTGATCACACGTACAAAGGAAGCATTGCGCAATTATAAAGAAATAATCGCCGACGTAAACCAATTGAATCGCCCATCCCTCCCTTTTCTCCGTGATACCACGAAAAGTTTAGTTTCCTCGATCGACCCTACCACCAATGACGATTATTTCCACCAATGACGATTAATCGACACGACATCCGATAAATGAATAATAAGCTCGGCTAATTGCGGCTCGCCCGGCACGAATCGATCCCGCTACCGTTTCGAGGGTGAGCGAGAACGATAAGAACCGAACAGCAGCAGTCGTATCGCTTTATATATTCGAAACCGGTCAGGGCTGCCGAGAAAAGACACGCGCGGGCGACTTTCGCGATAGACAGGTATTTTTTCGCGTACGCCAAATAATATGTATAATGGCTTTCACTTCGCGCGAGCCGGAAATCTAGCCGGCCGTGATACGGCCGCGGAATCGCGCCCGAAATGACGACTAATTAGCTTTGATTTAATTAGCCGGCTCCCGCGATTCTCGCCGACGCGACGCTGGATTGAGACATCGTCGTTCTCCGCGTTTTTCCCAGGGTCGTCTCGTTTCCCCTTTATTTTTCTTTTCCTCCTTCGTCGCACGATCGCGAGTACGCGAGAGCGCGCGTGCACGCGCCTCTCAGCATTGAATCGCGCCTCACGATTCAAGATATGGCGGGGCAAAAACCGTCCATCGAAACCGTCCGTTTATCAGACGATTTTTCCCTGACGAACAACCGCTCTGATCGTCGGTTGTGCAATTATGTAGATTGCGGCAACTCGCGATCCGTAGAATAATGTTATCTCTGTAAATATATCTCAGGGCGGTGTGCCATGGAACGCAAGAAACGCGACGCAATCGACGTCGGTCTCGTAAAAGTGAAAATAGCCTGGTCGTCGTACAATTCCGTAAGAAAAAGAACGCGTGCGCATCGTTACATCGGTTTTTCATCCTCGTCCTCGTACCGCGATCCAATAGACCCTCAAACGTTCGATGTAATACATTCGGGCACTCGTTCTCAGAGAACTAGTTGACCGAATCAATAAGTTTTCCCTCTTTGCATTATTCACAAGAATACATAGAAATTCGCATTCGGGGACTCGACTATCAGGAAACTCTATTTTGTGGTTCGTTAGATCGAGAATCCTCGGCGAGCATCGACTAAAGGGAAACACCTCACACGATAATTGTAACCGAAAAAAAAGTCAGTTACGATGGAAGCAAGATCCTTCGATGGTGGCTCGATTATTTCCAAGTTCCTGTATAATGCAGCGTGCCAGCTGGAATTAGTAGGTTGAGGTAATAAGTAACGAGCGACGGCGGCGGTGGCGACGGCAGGCAATCTATTTAGAAAAGAATTCAGGTTTCTTAAGGCCATTCAACGACCCGTAATTCTAACTCTTTAGAACGTTTCGCGTTTGCTACTAACGCGAAACTCCTTTTCGATGCGAAGACCTCGTTTTCCACGTAACGACCGCGGTCCATAATTTGGACCGCGCGTGTCGCCATTCTTGGATCTACGTCTCTTCCCTTCTTCCTTCCTCTCGCCGTTCGCAGACAATAAAATTTTTCACATAATGCCGGTTGAAGGAAAACCCTTGGGATCTACCGGGGCATATAGCCGTCCTCGTAAACTTCAAATTTCCATGTGCAGGTGGTCGGCCAGTTCTTCAAACCGGCGAACGAGAAAAATACTCGTCAACTTTGAAAAGTACCCTATTATAAGGGTACAAATGATGAAAATGATGAAAATCATATCAGATTTAATGTAATTTTTAATTAAAAACAGACACCGCAACGTCTCTAAAGCAACATTTCCTTGCGTTCATGTTGCAACATATCTCTGTTCGCAGCGCGCAATCGCCTCTTCACGATCGATTCGCAACTCATCATGGAAATTAGCAATAATTTTCCAGCGGTGTCAAGTAACCGCAACGCGGAGAACGAAGCTGTGTCTACTGCTGCGAACACAGAGGTGTTCGCGCGGCGGAAACTGCGGTCCACAGCCCGTAGCATCGAGATCGCTTAATTAAACATTCACCGTGTGCAACTTCGGAATAACGGTCGTTTTTCAAGGAAGACCGGAAGCAAGGGTAGCCGCGTTATGGGACAGGGGCACGGGCAGGGACAGGGGCAGGGACAGAAGCATTGTTACAGTCTTGCGACCGGGAAGAGCTTAGCGCGACGTTAGCACGAAGTTTCGTGCGGCTCGTTCCCGTGCAGGACGAGAGAGTTGGGTATCGTAGGTGACCAGGTAACCCGGGTGGTACCTGGTTGCACTTGGTGTGGCCTGGCGTATGGATGCCGAGTGTGTAGGGCAAGATGGTGGGGCGGGTGGAGTAGGAGGCTGTTCTCTCGGCCATTAGACGTTGGACGAAGCCGTGGAATACCCGCGAACAACCTACAACGGCAACCTCTATCGGCGACGTAAAAGGGGGGACCCCCCTTTGGCCCCAAAGACAGCTGGTGGGACTACGTTCGTCTATGCTAGCCGCTGGTACGACGTGGATTATAGTTTTTCTGGGGGGAGGGTGGTGGAGCGCCTTGCTTTCGAAAGGATGGTGATTGTGGAGCGTAGCCAGAGTAGAGTTAGGCGTATATAAGGCCCGCCGGCCCGGCCCAAGTCAGTCATTCACCGGACTACCAGCCCACCATACACACACCAAACATGAAGGCCTTTGTGAGTATCCATCACGGGGTTGGTGATTCGTGGGGTGTTCGATCGGTATCCGAATATTCTCGGGTTTGCCGCAGCCATCCGGTTCAATCGAGTCTTTTGCGATATTCGAGTCGCACTTCCGCTGTTCGGTCCGCCATATAGTGATCCAGAAAACGCTTTTCGCCTCGGCATACGAATATGAATCCATTCAAATTAATATTTCCATCGTGATGCCATTCGGGCAGCAGCAGCAGCAGCAGCAGCAACTATCTTTGAATTTTCCACTGGGACACCGCGAACCGTTCCGCTGCGAAATCCGATCAGCCGTCTCAGGACACACGAGCATCGCTCCTCTCTCCTGAGGCGCACGGTTCGATCAGCCACGAGCGCGGAACACGGCGGTAGCACAGCCTCGAGTCAATCAGGAAATAAATCGATTCAATTGGAACCTCTTATTACCTCTACCGGAGGTACAGAGATGGAAAGCGCTCCTCCGGTCGTCGGTGTTCTTTGCTCTCGTTCTTCTCTCACGGGATAGGCCGCGTCTCGTCGGCGAGGTGGCGTTTCAATGTCACGGCTCGAGTGTTCTCGTCCTTTTTGCGCCGGGGAACGAACAAACGGGCCCGAGTTTGCCCTTCTTACGCGTTCCATTCATGCCGCACGAGGTCTCGTTGCACGGTACACTGACCGCCTCACAAAACCGGTTGCAGTAGTATCATCGTCATTCAGCAACAAGACCAACTGGGGACCGGTTCTCTGTCCCCGGCGCATCTTCATTCACGGGAACACCGTTCGTTGCTCGAACTCGACCGCTCTTCCTCTCAGTAGCGCCGCGACTCGTTTCTTCCTTTGCCTGAAACCGGGAGAGCTGCATTAGCTCGAATCGATTTCCTTTCGCGGCGGATCGTTTCGCGAGAAGTGCCAGACCCGATCGCTTTAGAAATCAGCGTCGCGTTTGACTCAAAGTTTCCCGTCGGTCGCGTAGCCTCTGGTTTTTTTTCGCGAACCATGCAAAGTGCGCTCGAGATCTCGAGCTCGTTTCGAAATGCTCGTTTCCTGATCGTCGGGTCGCGAGAATGCCCGGCTGGCCGCGTCACACGGGCACCGCGTTCCGCGCAAACGGGATGTGAAAGTTCCACCAAGTCGCTGGATATGCATAGTACTCGGTCGAACCGTTTAAGTGCAACTTGGGACCCGAGCTGGGCGTGACACGCGTCCGACGTTCTATCAGTCGTCGATTACGCGGTTTGCATTTCCCGTGGTAACGCCAACCGCCGATCGAGTCTGTGATCGAGTCTCCTCGGGTCGCAACAGTTTTCTGGCGATCGGTCAACGTTTGTTCATTGTTCCAATGAAAACGGCGAACGATCCTCGGAAGACGCTGCAATCTGCATCGTTCTCAAAAGAAATCATAGTTTTAAAACGAATCACGGTCGAATTTGCTCGGATCTGGTAACGACCGTCCGGTTGTTGCCGGATGTATATCAGCAGACGTTGATTAATTGCGAACTCGACCGGGTCAACGATTACGTTAATTCCTGGTTACAAGTGCGCGAACGATTGCATAAAACAAGAACGGAGCTCTCTTTCCAGGCGACGGGACAACCTATTAGCGGGTATCCTGAAAGAATTTCTTCTCCTAATATGGTCGTTAGGCGTGGTGAACGGGCGGATTGATCGTGGACTACGATGGGGGTAAAGGGAACGGACGGTGGGATAGTTAAAGCTCGCGAAAGTGTAATCGGTCCGAGATCGTTCCAATTGCGAAATGTTGCAGCGGTTTGTCTCGAGTTTTCCCGTACGACGAGGTAGAAGAGTTGCGGCGCGTTCGGCTTAATTACGAAACCGCGCGGTCCTGCTGCGGGGACAGCTCGGAGTCCGCGTTGTCTAGAAAACGTCGGTCTGTATCGGGATCGTTTTCCCAGGTGTTGGGAATCATTTCCCGATGCCGTGTAAAACGGCAATCCGCGGACGGCAGGCGAGCAGGTATCGAAAGTGAAAGGCGCGGTTGTGTTACCAGCGAGCGCGTGGTAATCGGTGCCAAGCCAATGGGAGACCGAATCTGCGGTGATAGTCGGCGGGCGCGTCGTTTCCGTAAACCGAGGCGGATAGTTCGTCTTTGTTCGCTGTTGGCTTTTGCCTACCTCGGGTTTTCACTGTTCGAGTTGCATCGACATTTGCGGGAAGCCTCGACGGACTAGACTCGACGCGAAAACGATCGCGTTGCCCCTCGACGATCGTCAGGATCGTGAACCTGTTCTTTTTCGCAGGTTGTGTTCGCCTGTCTGGCCGTGGCGACGGTCCGCGCTGGAATTGCACATGGACCTGGCATTGCTCTTGGAGGTCATGGTATCAGCGGCATTGGCTACGGTGGCGGTGCTAGTCTTACCGGAGGTCTTGCGGCGGGAGCGAGCAGCGCGTCGTCCCTCCAAGGTGGTGCGTCCTCCTTGGGATCCGGTGGTCTCGGTGCCAGCTACGCCGCTGGTGCTGCGTCGGCGGCTGGAGCTGCTGGTGTTCAACAGATTGTCTCTGGTGGTGCGTAAGAGAGGAGGAGAGGAACGATTGTATAGCTCGATCGGCTATATAACTCGAGACGAAGACTGCGAAAATAATGGGTCGCTCGCTCACCCGAACTGGTCTCTTCTGATGCAGGAGTGATTGGAGGCAGGGCTGACATTGGACCCGCTGAAGGACCCAAGGCTAACGTTGGACCCCAGACCGGACCCTCTGACCTCGTTGGACCCCAGGAAGGCGCCAAGAACGTAGGTGGACCCCGTACCGGACCCGCTGGACTCGTAGGACCCGCCACTGGACCATTCACCAGTCTGGGTGCCTCTGCTGGAACCTCCACCCTTATAGGACCATCCCAAGGACACGCTAACCTGGTAGGACCCTCCACCGGAGGTGTTAGCTTCCTCGTTGGCAGTGGAAACATCAACGGTGATGACGGAAGCTCTGGCTCCGCTGCCGCTGGTGCACCCGCTGGTCTTGGAGCTGCTGGTCTCGGTCTCGCTGGTGCTGGTCTGTATTCGCAACGCGCCGCCCGGAAACGATATCGAAAAGGAGTTGCTCGATGATTCGATTTCCTCGTTACAGGTGCCATCGCTGTTGTGGGTGGTGGTGCCGGTATTGGTGGTGGACTCGGCGGACTCGGCGGTCTCGGCGGACACGACGGTGGTGTTGCTGTGATCAACGGACCGTCTGGCGCTATCCATGCCGGTCTCGGCTCCCACGGAGCTATCATCCCCGGGGGATACGGCAAGTACTAGACGTTCTAAGGCCCCAGCGATCTCGGCTCGGCGACGGCGGCATTCCCACCACAGTCACTTACCGGTCTCAAACGATCCTCAAACGCGCTCAACGTCTTCTTCCCCAAAGCTTCGTCCAACCTGGGGACATGGTCAAAGCGCCGGCGTTAGTGGTGTAGTCGGTATATAGTCGGAATATTAATCGCAGTCCAGTCGGTATATATCGAGACACGGTGAAGCGCGAGAAGTCCGAAAGCCCGATCAGAGTCGGCTCTCCTGCCTTCGATCTCGGGTCTAGATCTCTTGGAAATGTGTAACACCGTGGTACGGCCATTCGTGATCCGCGGCCTCGTCTCGACCACACTCGGTTGTCCGCGGAACCCAGGCTCGTCCCTGAACGGAACGGGCGAACATTTAGTCAATTTCGTTTCATCAACTGCACGCGACAGGAGGAGGTCGATCGGAGCCGCGATTGCCAGCCGCGATTACAGTTTCACCGCGATCCAACATCCGCGTCTCGCGATCCACGGCCGGTCTCGGCACGGGGCGTTCGTGGACGCTTTTGTCGACCGATCGAAGCTTTCGATTAACCGAACGATCTATTCTTTGCCGCGCCAACTCGAGTCAACGCGAGCACGTTGGACCCGGCTGCTCCCGCCATGGACCCGGCACGTGGGCAAGCTTTGGTGCTTCGTCGTTGGACCAACTGGGCCTTGTTCTGTTTTCTGAACACCCACCGTTGCTCCGGCAGTACACTCTCTATTTTTTTTTCTCTTGCGTCTTCCACCATCCGTAAGGCCGCCGCTCTTCACACATATTTGCTACTCTCTCTCTTTTTGTCTTTCTCCTTTTTCTGATGAACCCGCGGCAACGATCCTAGCCGGTCGCGACCCACGGGCTCACAAGTTGTTATACTCACTGCCGCACTCAAGCATACATATTATTATTACATTACTCGTCCATGCGCATATATGTTTTCTCTTTATATATATACATGTATACATACTATTACTACTATTCCTTCGCGTATATATATATATATGAACACATTGCCACACGCGCGCACACACACTATTACTATATGTGTACTCGTATATATACACACAATTACACATATATTATATAATCGTGTTATATGTTAGTGAAAGAGAGAGACCGGTAGATTATGGTAGGTCAGCCCTTTCCGTGAGTGAATGAATGTAAATAGATGGCGCGCCGCTGCCGGCCCCCGACCCCGCCCGCCCTCGTCATACCCTTTCTTTGCGATCACGACTAGCACCCCACCACCACCATAGATAGATACCACATATTTATAGCGTTTATACATTTATACAATACTTTATATAAAATAAAGCATCAGTATTTAAAACTCACTTCTCCGATCATTTCACTGCCCTACTCGCGAGATCGAGTACTATACTTCCATCGTCGTTCGAACGTTCCTCCTTGATCAGCGCTCGCGAGATTCGAATCAACGCGATCTCCACTCTTCTATCGTACTCTATGCGTTTTTTCTTTTTTTTTGCAAAAACTTCGTTCGATGCCTTCTCCATTGAGTACCAATATTCGCGAAATCACGAAACGTTTTTCGATTCGAACATGTTTACTACCGTTTTCAGATTTCCAACCACTAACTTCTAACATTTCACAGCATTTCGCCACTGCATTTCACAGCAACTCGACAAACAAACAGATGACATTACATCAGAAAACATGTAGCAACACACGATTACATTCGACAAGCATCACATTGGACATTGTATTCTTTTCGCTTTTCAATTAAAGAAAAGTGCTGCGGATACCACTGAAATGATTAAATGTCATTTCTTCCTTGGGCTGGGAGGTTCTCCTTCGTGCGGCCTGATCACAGGACCTTGCCTCGTCGGATTATCATCTAAAAAAGCATTCATTACATCAAACCGTCATCTTTTCTTCGAGAGGGGACTACTCGACAGTTGCCTGAAACGGGACAAAGTCAACGAAAGTAAATGGCGAATATATCGAGAATTGAAAGATACCTTATGTATGTATGAATCTTCTGTAAATAAACGATAAACTTATTTTAAAAAGCAGATCCGATTCATTTTTAAACCCAATCAAAAGGATTCGCAGGTTTCCCTGACACGCCCAACATCTCGGCCATTAAAACGGTTCTCGCTGATTTCCCCTCGGTTCGTGATCTTTACCGTCTTGCACGCGATTGTTCGAAACGATCGTCTATCTCCAACTCGAGAACTCGTTGTTTCGTTGGGATAGCCTGAAATGGAGGATTTCAGACTGCAACTCGATCCAAGCGATGAAATCATTTGCGAAGATTAGCAAACTTCAAAGAATGTCGAGTCAATCCTTGCCGTCGCTTCCGAAAGTTTGCTTGGCCTCGTGAATTATCGAGCAGCTTTTGCGACCTAACGCCGCCGAGGCGATTATGCGAGATCCTTTACGGACGCGAACCAGCGATCCATTCGAACAGATGGAACAAAAGCGTCCAGGGGATTGGAAACTCGAACTTTGATACATTAATCGCTGTCGAAGAACTGCCACGAGACAAACTAGAATTATTAATAATTTATAACAGCTTCGATCGTTTCTCTACGTTTCCGAATCGCTAGAGCGTTAACGTTTTGATCGAGAAACCGTAACGTTGAGACCGGGAATGCCAACATTTCGCTTTAACAAAACTGCCGTTTACATAAGAGAACGGCAATTACGCGTCGGTATTTCTGTTTCCAATTCGTTAAACTCGACCGAGCAATTTTTGCAATCAGAGGCGCCTCAACTTCCATCGAAAGTAAATACTTCTGGTGAACGAAGCGGCAATTTCCTCGTGAACGCGTGTGATCGGAAAGGTTCCTCGTCGACGATCGCGGACGGAAATTTTCCTCTTTCGGAGACTATTTGTATTTGTTCGCTCATTTAAGGTAGCAGCTTCTAACGAAGCGTTAGGCTGCGGATCGACCGCCTGTTGCTGGGGTTCGTTGCACGCAGCCGGTTTGCTAATAACAGATTTGTCAAGAGTCGTCAGCTCGTTAGAAAGTTCGACGTCCGAATCGAAATTACTCGTCTGCGCGCTAATGACGTCGCCCGTCGCGTGTCTCCTACCGTAAGTGAAATCTTCACCTTCTATAATTCTAGAGTTGCATTTGCATAATACCAGAGCTCCTAACTCTTCCTAGAGTTACACGCACGCGGCCGACAATTTCACTAAGCTGTATCATGCCGTTATATAATTTCTCTAAAGTAAAACGACATTAATCTACGTTTCAGTTTCCGGTGGAACTCGAGGAGCTGGGCCCTCGATTTGTTCCAGGTCACTTCGCGTTCCTTCAGTGCGCTGCGAGCTACACAAGCGATCGGATCAGTCGCTTCATCATCGTTCCAGAGGTACGTTAAACCACCATGAGGTTATTTGTCCGTTTTCGGAACATTTTTCTCCAGGGTGAATTGTTTCGTTGATAATTACAGTGGAAACTGCTGCTTGTGTAAGTTGCAAAGGAATCGATGGTGCGAAACTGTCCACGGAAGGGGTAACCAACGCTTTGTGGAACAATACCCAGGCCGCTGCACGCTCCTTTTAATTGAGCATGCTTTCCGAGCACCGCGAAATGGACTTGAAACTCGCTGAACAAGCTTCAGGGGTTCGTCTATACACTTTGATCTTGAAACATATGAAAATGCTGGCCCACCCTTTGATCGCGGCATACGCTTTAGTCCGAGTTGGATCCAAACATTTTCAAAGAGATTTCGAGTGTCACCGTTCTACTGCAGCTTCGCACTTACGCCATTTTACTAAAAATACATTGCTTAAATATTTAGTTTACTAAATAAATATACTTAAAAATTCCGGAACGTTCGTTTGCTTGATGAAAATCTACAAATAAACGCTTCAAATGCTTCGGCCCTTGTTGTTTCGGCTTATTGTTCATTTATCATTCAATTTGCTTTGGATTTATAAATTTTGTTCAACTATAAATTGAATTAACGTGAAAGTCTTAGGGTATGCATCTACAACGAAGGCAGCGTTTTTCGTTCGTTACAAGTGATTTGCATCAGTGATTGTCGCAATTTTGTTGCATCATTCTGTTTTTCTGAACACATTAAATTAATCGAAAAACGAAAAATATCCAAATATTGCTATCCAGAAAAAGAACTACACCAGTATTGCATATATAATATTCTCAGTAAATGAGACTATGATAAGTTTTTCTTAATTTTACTATGAAATATTTATTTAAATCTTCATGTATCAATTTTTTAGGATCGAACTTCCTGCTGCACCAACTACCGAGTTGGACTGGCCACTAGAAAAATCAAATTCGGATGGGACACTTGTAACAAAAGGAAACCAGGTCTCGACAAAGGCTAAAATAAGTCACCTAAAGCGACTAATTTCGATAACTGGGAATTCTGAACCGACATCTCGATTCAGGACAATAAAGACGACGAGATACAACACAAGAAATAAAATGCCTCGAAAGATCTCTGACGACATTTTAGCAGACAGTATAGAATCCGTAATCTCCATCCAAGACATGGAAGCACGAATTCTCAATGTCGATCGAACGGACATTATAGCAGATCGTCCGGTGCTGACCCATCATATTCGACTTAGAAAAGGGGGTTGAAACTTCCCTGCCTCGGTTCGCCACAAATACTATCGGGTCTCCGCTGAAAGTGCTTTAAATCTCTTCCATGGTCCAAATTCGAGAGGTGAACTCAATGGACGAGGCTTTCCGGGTTCTGCAGTTGACCGCGAAAAAATAAAAGCCATTGAATGCGTGCTAACCGGTGGTGCTCGATGGAATCACTTCGTGAATGGGACGGCTCGATGATACGACAAAGATGGCTAGTCAATGGCTAACCGGTATAACGCAGAATGTTCCAACAGTTTCATTGTTTCCTTACGGAAGTGTTCGTTCATCGATTCTCTATATCTGTCCATCACACTGACCCGAAGACAGCTCGTCGGTAAAAATGAAATTTCACTTTTTCACGCATCCTTGTTTTTGTTCGCTAACGAGTGATTACTGAAAGAAGAATCGGATCGAGCATATTTCTGTTTCTACGAGTTCGATTACGGAAAACATCTCGAGTCGACGAGCTTCGGTTAAAAGTCTCGCCGATGCTTTTAACGCAGCCGCACGAATATTAACGGCTCTTTCTGTTGTTCCCATCACCGACTTTCGAACCCTGAGACCGTATCATCCCTAGAACTAGATCGTCCGAAATTTGTCGTCGCGAACAACTATTACGACCAAAGTTTGTGATAAATTCTAATTATTTTTCTAAATGTAATATTTCTCTTACAGATATTCTCCGATACTTATATTTTGAAATGTGTTGCCTAGTCGCCTATGTAAGTTAGGTAAAACAAATATTTTATGTATGCATAATTATTCTCATTGTCAGTCATTGAGTTGGCTGACACGTCTGATACGTCTGACCATTATCGACTGGTTCTACTTCTCGTAAATACGGTAGACTTCGAATTATACGGTCACAGTTTTGTCGACGTGAGAACTATTAACCACAGGAAAAATTATTAATATATTCCGTAGTTATATGCTTTCTTTCATAATTTTGGTCATATGTATTAGTCATCGTTTAAATAATCTTCCTCTTACTAATTTTTTTCCTGTTCATACCAAATCTGTAATTACAGGATTTTCGCACTTCTTCCTCTTATTTTGCGTATTGGAAACAAGCTTGCGTTACTATGTTTTCGTTCTCGCTGTGTTTGGTTGCCTTTGAAACAGAACATACGCGTCATGGGTCGTATTTTCTTCTTTATCAGAATTGATGAAAGATAAAAAATCAAGTAATTTAGAAGCGTCAGGTAGATATGTATACGCATGTAAATACGTATGTATAAATAATAAACATTTAAAATTTATTTAATATTAACTTTCTTTGGTATATACATAACCTATAAAATATGCTGTCGGATTAACCGGCCATTCGTTTATCCGGCCGAGGTCTGATCTCGCAGGTGCCAAATAATCGAGAGTCTACATTTGCAAGCTTCTAGAAAATGAAGCATTATTTAGAAACATTTTATTTATATTTTTAACATTTTACAAATTATAACACTTCCATATTTATAATTTTTATATCTTTTCAATACTTAATATTCTCAAGATAATATCTTCTCCCGAATAAATTTCTTTTATGAAAACTTGATTTCAAACCTAAGTTCTAGTAAGTAGTATGTTACTGAATGAGGTATTTCAGACAGTGGAACTTGTATCGATCGAGTTACCGTATAATAACCGTTTCTATATAATCTATAATAGTTGCGACGGGAAAAGCGAGAAGAGAAGTGGAACAGATGCGCAACTTCATCGGAATAATTCAGAAATCACAGGTAACGGTTTCGTAATTTCCCGCCAACGAGAAACAGACAAGTGGCCTGGCATATCGGCGATCAGGCGTGGTCCTTTCACTCTCGGGGGTGTGCGATTCCTACACGAGTTCCCATAAGAATCTCCTTACGAGGCATACGAGCCTGGGTTATGCGGCCAAGGTCATTTCGACACTGAATCTCCGATGAGACCGACTGCTTCATCGAACGGAACTTCGCGGCTGTGAATAAGACCGCGGTTTCCACCTTGATTCCCGTCGAACGATCTTGTGTCTTCGACATTGCACTTTTTTTCGCATATCCCATACCCTAGTTTATTTATTTTAACCTTGTCGAGGTCGAAAATGATGCAACCAATTTCAGTGGTGCCAAGAGCTCGTTCCAAACTTGTGTATTAGCATTAACTCTTTCGAGCCAAGGTTTTTCTATTGATATTTTAGTTACTTTTCCACTAGAAATCGATAATACTAGGCTAGGAATAACTACATGTCGATTTTGGAAGCTGTGCGACGATTTCGTGAACATTGGGACATATGTGCACCATCATTTCTTTCTTTTTTCTTTAAGTGGAACAGTTAAAATGGACAAGGCAAACAGAAAACTCTGGCAATAATAAAGATCGATCAAGTAGTCGGTGCACTGCGGATCGTTGTACAACAAAAACTGTTAAAAGAACCTGTTGCAAGGACCTATTCATTTTTGTCATGAATGTCTTAGATGCAGATTATAGTAAACAGTAAATTCTGGATCTTATGCAAAATAAGAATTGTCCTCATCAATTGTAAGGAATGTGTATACAATATTTATTTATCTCTCTGTCTACTAAGATTGGAAGTTCGGGAACAACAGAAGAGAATCTTTAGATTTGTCTAGTTTTGGCCACTGTACACTCTCCATTTCTGTTACTAATGCTTAAGATCCGGAGTCTATTATAGCAATCAACTTGGAAAAACCAGAATGAATAACATGTACGCATATGTTCAAAGCCGCGAATTTTCATCGAGTGTTCTGCGCCATCGTCCTCGGCCGTCGAGGAAACCGTGATGTCGGAAACGAACCGTTTAACAGCGTTCTCAGAATTTC